>OY757020.1:23728030-23781838 GCA_963580285.1 Lucinisca nassula
CTAAACGGAGACGGACCTCAGGTTCAAAGACTCATCGAAATTATAACTCCTTGCATATTTTGGCGGTTTTTTCTTAATACCTTTTTTAATATGTTCTGATGTGCCTCCCAAAAGCCATAGTTTATTTTTTTTAATATTTATCCCATGAAAAATTTTTCTGTCGTCTGCTTCTTCAAGTCACATGACCTGTTGGAGTCAGCTTCCATTTTTTATCTACAGGGATTGCCCCAAAAATTGATGCCAGTGCTTAACTTCCGTATTTGCTTTGCAGTTCAAAAGTGATACCTTGTTTTAGTTTAGCTCCCTCTTCTTTTTCGGGTGCAGCCACAAAATGCTGTGATGACTAACAAAAACATTGTGTTTCTTTAGTCATAAAAACGTTGACCGAGTATTACATACCCATATGAAAACACTGAATACATCTCATATTTTGCGACAAGCAAATGTTTGAAAAATGGCATGATAGATTCGTATGTTCCAGACATGCCGAAAAGTAAATCAATTTGAATATATATTATACCATTTATGAATGTTCTTTGAAAATTATCAGTTTCTAGTAATGTTGATTTAACCATCACAACATTTTCAATACATAATTTTGCACAGTTACTGTACCATGAGCCAAAGTTCAAAGGTCACCGATTCTGGTCAGTTGTAATTTCCTGTTTTGAAAAATGTATGTCAAATCAATGCCTGCCTCCAACGCACAGCTGATGTTTTGAAAACATTTTATTTTCAGGATGGAAAGGGAATAAAACAAACAACAGACAAAATGCTTTTTTTTTATTTGCATTGCATTTAATCATTATACAAAGGAAAGTGCATACAGTCACTTAAACTGGTCACTCAACGATACGTCTAGCGACCGTTTATAGACCGGACCTACATTTCAGGTCACTAATTTACAAGTGTAAACAATAACATGCAACCTTTTGTACATAAGAAAACACCGAAACGGCAAGTTCAAATCTTTGCAATATTTATTTGAACAGATTTCAGAAATTGCAACTAAATTCTTACCTTTCTCGGCCTTTCCTGGGGCCAGTTTCATCAAAGCATTTGCGACGTATTTTCGTCTTAAAAAGATCGTACGAAGTTCTTACGACAAAAATCCTGTTTCATCAAATGCTCAAGATCTGCGATGTTCGCACATTTTGTCGTATTTCTGAGATGAATATTTAGACGTCGCACATTGAAATTTTCGTCTTAAACGTTGGACATGTCACGGAAGTAGATAACGCGCAGCATAGGTTATAGAAACATACGCTCGTTGTTAAAAGAATGGTGCGTAAATGCCATTTCGCTTACCTTCGCAGACCACGCCCATTACTTACACTAGCCCATGCAATGAAGACCCCTTATATAATCTTTAGTTTGGGTTTGGGTTGGGGGTTTTTCTTATTTTTGGACGGCTTTTTCAAGGAAAAAATTCGTCCTTTAGAATAGCTATGTCCGGGCGGGCGGGCGGCCGGCCGGGCGTCAGCGTCCCGGTTTACCTTTTGGTTAACCCTGTCAAACCCGTCCATAATGCCATTTGGCATTTTTCTTGTTTTCTAAATAGAGACTGGGGGTACTCGTTAGAAGCGCCTCTTTGAGGTTGTGCTTACGAGTACTCACAATCTATATTTCATCCGACGCTGGCTTTCGACCATCGGGGCTTGGAGACATAGAGCTTCGGCACAGAGCTAAAACCGTCCAGACTTGATTACTGGTTAACCGCTTAGTTTGTAAAAGCCCTACATGAAAAGTGGTACGAGTGGGACCGCTCTTTAAACCATAGCGGCTTTGGTCGGTAGGGTTTATAATGTCCAATCCACCCCAAGGTCGGGAAAAAGTCCTTCAAATCAAAAGCAGCGTCTCCAAAATGACCTAAGTACATGTACATTGTACCAACGGTTGGCGGGGGTTGCAAACAAAAGAACCAACGCGTTCAGGTTGTTCTAACGATTACCCACAATCTGCGATTAGACTTTTGATTAAAATGAAGTCTCAGTGTTCCGCAAATCGACACATAAAACTAGAATTGTGAATACGACACAGATTCCCCCGCCCAGGGACCACCCTCACCAAAAAAGCATGTTGCCAAAAAAAAAACAAAAAAAAAAACGACTGCACTGCTCGGCTGGAAAACTGTCCTTGAGAACAGGCGTAGGTGTGGGTTAATGTCGTTTAAATCTTGGAAAAAGTTTGTATCATCATCCAGATATGCATCAAATCCATAAAAAAATAAATTACTAAGTCTGTGACATTGACCTTGAGTTTTGGTTTTACGGCGCTTTCAAGATTATTTCTTTTTATTTCGAGCAGATCATTAATCAGATGTGGACGAACACAAAACGGAGTAGCCGGAGAAACGACATGTATCTTTCTTCATACCAAATATGAAGTAAATGCATTAAATTGGTTGGGAAATGTGAGCTCTTATTAAAAAAATGGTGACATTTAAATAAATCTGAGTCTGTAACCTTTACCTTGAGGTCATGGGCATTGGCCGCGATTATGTTGAAAATTATGAGTCCGTGACCTTGACCTTGAGGTCAAGGGCAGTGGTGTGGGTATGCTGAATTAACTTCGAATGTGTATCTATCACCGTACCAAATAGGAACCATATCCATTATACACGATTTAAAATTATGAGCTCTTAAATAATTTCAGCATTTAAAGTTTTCTAAGTCCATGACTTGACCTAGAGGTCATAGGTAAGGGTCAGTGTATTGCTGAATAAACCTTTTTGACCTATGTATCATCACAATTCAATCATATGGTCTGGAAAATATGAGCTCTTAAAAGTTTAGGTTCTTCCCGGTACAATGCCTTAAACCCGAGGGTACAGGAACGCGTACGTTCACCCATACGGAAGGACGCACTTACATGTGCGTACACTCGTATGTACGAAACCCTTTAATGTCGACGGCGGGGAAGAGGATCATGGTCTTGCGTACTGTCATTTCGCCTATGTGCAGACGATTGTATAATGGTGTATACATCTAGCTATAGAACAGGTTCTTTGTAATTTAAAATCAGTCATTCTGTAGGCTCTATGTTGCAAATGAACTGAATTTATTTTTCATGGTAAGGCTGGACGGCCTGACAGACGAACAATCAATGAAAAAATATTTGCTACAGACCATTGCCAACAACAAACCGGAGCTGAAAACTGATATACGTTAAATACGAACACTTACAGAGGCTACGTCATGTAACGTTATCTGTGGTTTCTTATTAATCGTCATGTATTGACGTTTTGTGTTAAAACCGTGCATAACCTGTGTTTTAAGTTCATACGATAAATTGAATTTTGCATTACGAAAACATGCCAATACAAATGCATTGTAAACTTTACCGCTGAGAAAACGAAAATTTTAAGACGAAAAATTGCGATAATTTTCTTATTTCTCCTCAAAATATAGAATGTGGGTACTCGTTAGAACCACCTCATCGAGGCGATTGAGGCGGTTCTAACGAGTACCCATAATCTATATTTAGATTATATTTAGAAACAGGAAAAATTAAATTTACCCCTGTAAACCCCATTTTTACCGTATAAAAGTGGGTTTCAATGGGGTCAATATTATATAGGCTTGTTTTAGTGACTATTCCGTGCCCTTGTATTACTGAATTTGTTAAATTGAGCGTGAAAAGGTAATACAATGCTCAGCGAAGTCTCACATGCTATCTCTAATATTATTAACTCAACAACCAGCCCCCCCCCCCCCACCCCCCCACAACCAGCCCCCCCCCCCCCCCCCCCCCCACACACACACACACCGCATTTACAGACAGACACGCTTATTGTAAAAGGTTTACTATTAACGATAGTCTGACGTCACGGCGTCAACAAAACAGACGTTGTTTATATTGAATATACATCTACATCCACTGGAATAATAATTTTATAACGTGTTATCTACTTTACACGGCTATTTCAAGACGGCACGTGATCACGCATGTGACATTTAGTGGCCCCGTTTAAGAGCATATTCAAAATTGCGACATATTTTAGTGAAACGCCAATTTAGCTCTTACGAACACTTTGCGATGTTTTGATGAAACTGACGTACGCAGTTCTTTAAAAAGTGCGTAAGAACAATTTAAGATTAATCGCACGATGTTTATTGATGAAACTGGCCCCTGGTTTGAATGGCCCGTTGGAATAACTGCGCACTTCTACTGCAGTTGCGTCTTAACCTCGAAAATCATTTCTTAAGCTAAAATAAATTATTTATTCGCAGATTTTCATACAGAATGTAAAGCGCTGAGAAACTTTTATTCGAGCGTTCATGTTATTTCCTATGTCTCTGTGGCGCTGTGACGTCAGAAACTTTGCACTCGTTGACGTCACGTTATACTACGTGTGCGCGCCATGGCACTGAATGTCGTTTAACATGCCACACTGTCTACTGTCTTTTTTGCTTAAATTTGCTTACTTATTGCAAAACCCCTTGATTGTTTTGAATTGCGGTATAAACTAAATACATGATTAGTGTCTTTGATAATAAAATATAATCGGTTCGCCGCGACAATTTTATAGGGGCTCGCTACTCGCCCCTATAAAATTGTCTAAAGCTCACTATTGTAGACACTAACCATGTATTTACTACGTTTTCTTCCACACTTAAGTCGTTTGATTTTTTTTTGTCTGTCTGCATTAAAGTAATACTACTGCTGGGCCAACCATGTCCTTGGAAGTACAGTTTCTTGCTTTATCCTTTAAAATCCGGTTTTTATGCAAACAATGTAGACCCTGATCAGATGCCGCGTTGTGCGGTGTCTGATCTGGGTCTAAACTGTTTGTCAAGCCTAGCCCATGATTCCAGTCCGGATTTCTATGGATAACCTTATTACGCAACACGCTGACCTCACTTAACCAATGAAGAGATTTTTATACCGCAATCAGGCATTCTAGTAACCTAATAAAGGGGGTCGAAAATCGGTAGTGACCTATAAATATAGGTTATTGACTTAATATTGTGAAATATTCGGCACGAGTTCATATGGCGAAGGACGCACGAGCTTGCGAGTGCGTATCCGCCATATGAACGAGTGCCGAATATTTCACAATATAAAGTCAATAACCTTTTTATTATATATCCCAAACTCGTACTGTCTGCTAGAATTCAGGATTGCCTGGAATAGAAATCTGAAAGTAAAATCAGATTATATATCTTTATGTGGTTTGAAATGGAAAACAACGAAGGTCGTTAAGTTTCTCCTTACACGTTGAAAAGCCACGCCCAACGGCGCCAAAGTGAAGACGACGTTAACGTTGGTGGATGTGACGTCGTTAAAAACATTGACGTTTCTCAAAGCAGGACGGCATTTTCCGAAGCGTCGGTTATATTTCTTTCAAAAAACTCCTGATTTCTTAGAACAAAGTATTGAAAATCTAAACAGGTGGCAGGTAGGTCATATTTGACATCATAAAATGCGCTTTATGCACTTTGTTAGAACCTATATTCGTTTTGTTTTACGTTCTTTCAGTCGATACGCACGACAAGATGGCTGCCGATGTTTCGTCTTGCAAATGCATAGATTTAAAAGTAGTTCTATTGTGAACGAGACTGCTTATCTACGGGCAATATGAACTTGACTACGGGCAATATGGAAAAATATTGACCGGTAACTTATGTACAAAGTCAACATTTTCTGGGTACATAATAATACCTTCTACTGACCTATAATACGTCTTGTGACCGTTTATAGACCGGACCTACTTTTCAGGTCACTGATTTACAGTGTAATCAATAACATGCAACCTTTTATACATGGGAGAAACTATTTATTTGCAGATTTTCATACAGAATGTAAAGCGCTGAGAAACTTTTATTCGAGCGTCCATGTTGTTTCCTATGTCTTTGTGGCGCGGTGACGTCAGAAACGTTGCACTCGTTGACGTCACGTTTTACTACGTGTGCGCGCCATGGCGCTGAATGTTGTTAACTGTCTGCTGTCTTTTTTGCTTACATTTACTAAATTATTGCAAAACTCCTTGATTGTTTTGAATTGAGGTATAAACTAAATACATGATTAGTGTCTTTAATAATAAAATATAATCGGTTCGTCGCGACAATTTTATAGGGGCTCGCTAAAATTGTCGCGGCGAACCGTTCATATTTTATTATTAAATACACTAACCATGTACATAGAGGATCTTACACGAGTGGTCATTTCATATAAAATTTATGAAACGAGCCTTCGGCGAGTTTCATAAATTTCATATGAAATGACCACGAGTGTAAGATTCTGTTTATCATATGACCACTTTAAATTGGATTTTATCGCCTTTAAATTTGACAATGTTTCCACAAAAAATGCATTGTTGACCTGGACGTCGTCATGATGTTACTTAATCCCGCTAAAGTGTTAATACACGTGGGGTCATACGATTTTTATTGGTTAAACTTTATTTCTTTGTATAATACATACTTTTTTTACACATATAATGTTGACAAAGAATACAAGTATCATACAAAGGGATTCAGAAAAAAGTCAAATGACTTATTCAAATCTGTATCCCTCGATTACAATATCAATGTACTAAGTATAGTTGTGATTGTCAAGTTTGTTCGAATTTGCAAGTTATTGTGAAGATATTCTAGGTGAATTTCATTTTGGTTACAAAATGAATAGTATAGTAGTGAAATAAAGCATAGATATATGGCTCCACGGGGAATGAATTTTAAGGTAATTATTTTGTTTCATTAGCACTGATGAATCAAGTCTTGGGCGTGTGATTTGGGGCTGTCTCAAGAGAAACAATACAATGTAGAAACTCAGTTGTATGGAAGCCGATAGGGGACATTTTGACTTGTGACTTTTGAACTTGTGACTTATGACTTGCGACGTCGGAGTTGCATGCCTAATTTTTGCGACTTATGACTTTTGACTTTCGACAAATCTGACGCAGTGGAAGACGGCGGTCAACGACGGTGTCGATCCAGCGATTTTGCTGCTCCTGTATTATATTGTTTGATGAATGCCATTAAGAAGACTTGTTTATGTTTTTTACTCTGTTTTTTGTTATCTTTGTATGACTTATGACTTGCGACTTATAACTTTGACTTGTGATTTATGACTTGTGACTTATCACTTTCGACTTATGACTTGTTGACTTTTGGTGCAAACCCAAAAAATATCGGGTAGCGGACAACGGCACCGACAATTCCGGTGTATATTGTTTAGAAATGCCACTTAGAAGACCCTGTTTCATGTATTATCAACTCTGTTTTAGTGACAATTTACTACCGCCTGTGTTGTTATGCCCTATTACTTTAGATTCGCGCCAAGAAATTGTCTTAAGTTGCAAGTCAAAACTCAAAAGTCATAAGTGACAAGTCATAAGTCGAAAGTCACAATTCGAAAGTGAAAAGTCATAAGTGACAAGTCAAAACTCATAAGTCAAAATTCATAAGTGACACGTCATAAGTCTTAAAAATTCACAAAATCAGAGTAAATAACCTACCATATGATCTTTTCGGTGGCATTTTTCAAACAATATAAAACAGAAGGAGAAAAATCGCTTGCCTCACCGGAATCTTAGCCGTCGTTGTCCGAAATCGGCCGTTGCTTGAGGTATGTCAAAAGTCACAAGTAAAAAGTCATAAGTCGCAAGTCGGTAGTCACAAGTCGTTAGTCACAAGTCAAAATGTCCCCTATCGGCTTCCATACAGTTGCGCTCTTCGAATAGTGATGTGAGACAAAGGCTGAAGATCGGTTCGGTTAGACGCTGTAGCTGTTTAACTCGAGTTAGTAGATGTGTTTTTTTCAAACTTTTTCGGGTAAGAACGCGCATGTATATATTTACGTGTGTAGATATATGTATGTGTGCCCATGTAGAAAAACTACACATATTTATATATCTGTGATTAGTACTAGTAAGGCATTTGAAATCTGTGATTATAAATTTGAGGTACAAAATCTTTTAGACTTAAGAATAAAATCTTGTACTGCTAAGAATATTTGTATGCTATCATTCACAGAGAGATCAGTACTGCAGTATAGAAGGATGTTTAAAGCAGGTTGGCAAATAGCTGAGAAAATGTTTAACATGTCCTGTCTAACGTCAGTGTACTGTTCACAGGCCATGAGGTAGTGATGCGTGTCCTCAACAGCTCCACAAGCACATAAAGAGTTATTTAGAATATTCTTTTGAAAGAGATGATCGTGTAGCGAGCTGCAATTAAGTCTTAGTCTGGCATGATGTACTTGCCCAAATCTTTTACCTGCACAAAAGTATGACGGTGGTTTTCTTTCGTTAGACTGTAGTTTGTGCTTAAAGGCTGCTAATGAGGGTGCATTTTTCTTGTCATCTGGCAAATCGTTCCAGTTGCGAGTCGCCGACGGGAGAGATGATGTATAATAAAGCTGCGAGTTGGCTCGGACAGTCTGTAAATTGGCATTATTTCGCAAATCGTAAGCTGTGCTACTGCCTACCGTGAGGGGTACTAATGAAGATAGGTATTCAGGTGTGAGAAAATTCTGCATTTTGTAATAGAGTACAAGATTGTGTTTTTGTCTCCGACCCATCCAAGATCATAGAGAAGAGAGTTGATTGATACTAGTTTTGTTGCCCCAGTAACGATTCGTGCGGCTTCATTTTGGATTTTTTCTAATTCGTTCGCCTCGTATCGGGTGCAATTATCCCAGACAACATCGGCATATTCAAGAAGTGGCCTTATAAAAGAAGTATATATTGTTTGTAGGGATTTTCTATCGAGTGTGAATTTAAGTTTGCGCATTATATTAATCCGAAACCATGCTTTCGTTTTGATGTTGTCTATGTGGTCATGCCAGGTGCAATCGGTCGAGAAAATAAGACCTAAATGCTTATGAGAATGTACTTCGTTAATATGTTGCTGGTTCATTGATATAGGAGGATGATAGGGTTTATTTATTTTTCGCGAAAAAACCATTGACTCGGATTTTGCAGGATTAAAAGAAACAAGCCATTTCGTTGCCCATGAGTGAATCTTAGCCAGATCAGAGTTGATCTGGGCTGCCGCATGCATGGGGTTCTCCACCACTATGTACAGACTGGTATCATCTGCAAAGAGCCTGATAGAAGAATGTATGTCTACAACTATGTCATTAATGTAAATCAGGAACAGAAGTACGATTTTTATTACACGACGTTATCCACTGCTTATCAAAGACGTCATGTGATAAATGTATTTACTATATGCTTAGTAACTTTGGCTCGATTAGCGCACAATTGACCCAAAACACCACCCGAATTGCCATTACGACCACACATCCGTGCCATATAGTGCATTTTTCAAACCTCAAAAAAGGGATTTTTTTCTGATGAAAATCTGTGATATTTTTCTTATTTATACTCCAAACATACCCACACCCTATGTCTTGGAGCAGAATTAAGGAAAATAATGTTCACCCCCGTAAACCCCAGTTTTCTCTATATAAAGTGGGGTTTAAGGGGGTCTTTATTTCAAGGACTTGTTCACGTAATGTCTTCTGAAAATGCTGCCATGAAGGACAGAATTATGTTCATAGATCTATAGAGAATCTTACACGAACGGTCATTGAATATGAAATAAATATATTTATTACATTTTCAGAAGTGATTTACTGAGATTTCTCAGTGAATTACAAACCTATAATTCACTGAGTGAATTATTTCATTTCGAACGTTTTGACGTCATAATTGCTTGGCGACATTGCTGACGTCGTTGGTAACAACAATAACAATAGTTGACGTTTGGCGGAAAATCTGATATATTCATAGAAATCAGACTTCAATTTTCGCGTCCATTTGACGTTTTAGAGGAAAGACCAGCAACACGAAGATAAAGTATTACTTTCATGAAAATTCAGTTCTACTTTCATGACATTGTTTTATCTGTATTTCAAGCACAGGATGATTTTTGCATTTAAATGAAAACTAGATTGCGACTGATTTTTAAACTAGGCCTATAACACGCCTTGTGAAATCCATGCCCTGACTTGAACTATTTTGGTTGGAAATCAGAATGGTTGAATTTGAAAATTCAAAGGTAAAACATGAATGGAAATGTAAGAAACAGTTTATTTTGTTGTTTTGATTGATTACGGAGAAATAATTCACCCGTGTTCTAAGGTTTTCATGTAAAAAAAAAAAAACCGTTCGCTATCGCTCACTCGTTTTTTACTCGGAAGCCTTACAACACTTGTGAATTATTTCACCGTAATCGATCAAAAAACAAATAAACTCTATTTATTATTTATGAAACGAGTCGTTGACGAGTTTCATAAATTTCATATTAAATGAAAACGAATGTAGGATTCTGAGTATCATATCGGATTTTATTGGGATTACCATGGACGCCGTTATGACGTTATTCGCCAGTAACCATGTTTTCTTGCATAAATACCTATGCGCATGGCTGTCTGAAGCCATTGTCAAATGGACCGAAAGCCGTGCTCAAACAGCAAAAACCATGTTCAAATCATGAAATTCGCGTGCTGTTTGAACCGTGGATTTTGAGCTTTTGATATCACAAAACGGGCCTTGCTTTGTTTACGTTACGTCGAGCGACGTAACGTCATCGCCCTGAACGTAGCGTTTTAGGGTTCTATGATGACGTTAGATGGTTACTGCGTAACAACGTCATTATAAGAAAGATTCTGAACTGGCCGCCATGTTGGTTTGCGGGTCGCAATTGAAGAGTTTATATGGAGTTTATATGGACCTTTTGGGCGTTTTCGTAAAAATTTGCGGTCGGAATCGTAAGTTATGCAAGAACAACGATCATCCATGGTTATTTCATTGCATAACCATTTGCCGGATCCCTCGGAAGATATTTGAACATTCGGCCTAGCGGTCTCATGTTCAAACAACTTCGTCGGGACCCGGCAAATGTTAATACATGATCCCTATATTAATATACGTGTAGCTATGTAGTTTTTATTTTTATTACATGGCGTTATCCACTTAACATCAGCAACGTAAGCTAGGTCGATCCAGGGATTTTCCAGACTTTCGGATGAGTCTTTAATCCGAGGTCCCGTCTCCGTATGACCCTAGCTGTTGGTGAGACGTAAAACACAAACACTCCCCACACACACACTGCTGAGCTAGCAAATCAAAATTCTCTGCTGATCTAACAAGTTTTCTGTTTCGCTTAGCAAGTACAAAAGCAAAAACAAAATAACGAAGGATTGCCCCAGTGTTTGTTCCCCATTCTTACAGGAAAATCAATACCCAACGTTGTGATTTTTTTACTTAACCCATTTAGTACCAGAAACCCCAAAACGGGTACCTGGGCAAACAGTGCAGGCCCAGATCAGACGCCGCAGAACGCGGCGTCTGACCAGGGCCTACACTGTTTGCTAAACGCTTAGCCATTTTCCAAATAAACCCTGAAGAAAACACAACCTGACGCCCCTAAATTTTGAAATGGACTCCTGCTATATATAAGGAGGAAGATTCCATTTAGTGCAAAAAGGGTTTAAAAAAGAATAATTCATGACTCAGTTAACATTCGATATACCCTAGTCAGCCCATAAACGCCAAAGAGACATGTCTAAACACAATTGAGCCGGGGTACAGCATTTCCTACAACTTACATGTGCGCTCAGCGAAGAATCAGATCAGTTTTGCTCATTTTATTGGCTGTATTTTTTTCTTTGGAAATCAACGTTCCTGTTATTTAAGCAAGCTGTATGGACCCTGAGGAGACGTCACATTCTGATCTGGGTTCATACAGTTTGCCAGTGTTAATGTACAAGTGACTCTACGCTTGACTCCAGACATACATGGTTAACCCTTTTTGTAGGCTACCAAATGGAATCTTCCTCCTCATATATAGCATGAGTCAATTTCAAAATTTAGGGGTGTCACGTTGCGTGTTTCTTCAAAATTGATTTGTAAAATGGCTAGACTTTTTGCAAACAGTGTAGGCCCTGATCAGACGCCGCGTTCTGCGGCGTCTGATCTGGGCCTGCACTGTTTGCCAGGGTACCCGTTTTGGGGTATCTGGTACTGAATGGGTTTAAACATATTTTGAAACTCATTCGGTGTAATCAGTCAAAATAGACAAGCTTATTGGTTTGGACTATTCATTCGTTCTGATAAACTTAGAAGGTAATACTACTACTACTACTACTACTACTACTAATAATAATAATAATAATAATAATAATAATGACTATTGATTTGCTCTTGATATTTGTTTACGTTACTTTTCTTTTCAGTTTCATTTCCCTTTTTTTTTGATCTCATGACGATAACACTCCCGTGCGACATGGTGCATTTTTCACATCTCCAAAATGGCTACTTTTCTGATGAAAATCTTCGATAATTATCTTAATAATGCTCAAAACATAGGTTGAGGGTGCTCGTTAGAACCGCCTCAGTGAGGCGGTTCTAACGAGTACCCACAACCCATGTTTTGGAGCAGAAATAAAAAATAATGCATACCCCCGTAAACCCCATTTGTCTATATAAAGTGGGGTTTAGGGGGGTCTTCATTTTACGGACTTGTTCATGTGATGTGTTTTATTTAAGAACTAGATCAGCTCTAGCCAGTGATTTGTTGTGTAATAAATCATAGTTTGGAGGTCAGTTGTAAAGTAGACAAATCACGAGCGCGTAGCGCGCGTGATTTGTCTACTTACAACTGACCGACAAACTGTGATTTATTACACAACAAATCACTGGCTAGAGCTGATCTATTTCGATTCTAACACGCTGAAAATCGGCAATAATGTTGTTGTTTCCTTCCAAATTTCACAACTTTTCGCCATTGTTAGAAGAAATCCCGCTAAAATTATCGACTGAAACACATGCATTTCAGTAGGGCGGCATCTAAGGCCGTTGCTATGATTCTATTCGCAATCTGCTTCCGCCGGTTGGGACTATATTTTGTCAAAAAATATAAGGAAGAAAATCACAAGAACTTCCGGTAATTTATAGGCCATTACATTATGTTACAAGATGTAGTTTGGAGAAAAATGAAGGACAGTTAATGAGAATCATCTTTTCTGAGGTCTATAGAAAAGGGTAGAGAGTGTGAAGGCTTAAACCGACTTAGCAGACGCCGCGAAACAACGGCCCCTCAATTTATTGACGTCCAAGTACTTTGATACACATGTTGGGAAAAAATGGCACAAAAAAATGCTCCCCTCCAGATTAAGATTATTTTTCGCACATTTGTCAAGGACATATCAGTCCGTCTTAAGGACTGAGTGGGAGTTGTCTCGAGCGTGTTACATTTAGAAAATCCTTGTTCAACTGAGAGCCAATTCTGCTTGGGTTTACGAAGATTACGCATGCGCGTTTCGATATCTTATCAAGTCATCTTTTTCTCGCATGCTTCAAAATTACGGGGGGGACATTGTTTAATATGCCTTCAAGTCTGATGAGTTGAATTATTTTGGTAATCTAACCATACTAGAGAGAGAGAGAGAGAGAGAGAGAGAGAGAGAGAGAGAGAGAAAGAGATAGAGAGACCCAGCCAGCAGAGTATGTCGGACCAACGTCGAGCCGACAGCGATACAGCGTGTCTGTCCGGGCCCGACGTTGGCCCACTATTTAGTGCTATCAAGAGAGAGAGAGAGAGAGAGAGCGAAAGAGAAAGAGGAGAGAAAGAGAGGGGGGAGAGAGAGAGAAATCAAAATGATGAAAGTTTACAGATACGCGTAAGGAATGCACCATGAACCGAAAGAAATGACGACGAGAGAGAGAGAGAGAGAGAGAGAGAGAGAGAGAGAGAGAGAGACCAATCTGTCAGTTAAAAAAAAATCAGTAGTATGCGGACTTTGATTTAATCGATCAGATTTACTGACGTCATTAAATATGACGTAATTTAATATGATTTCGTCACACCAAACTGTCTACACAGCTGTGTCATGCTGGTGTAAATATACTGTACATTCAGTGTATTGACATATATTGTTGATGTAAATTATAAACAAACACGGTTGAAAGGTGGATTGTTCAGTGAAGAAGATGAGTATGGTACCACAAGACTTGTATTCCACTCGCTTTTCATTCGTTGTTATCGAATACAGGGGAATTCTGTGAGTTTCACTTAAAACTTTTAGCAAAACCTGCCATTTTGGAGAGAAAAAAATGCTTTTGTACACACGTTCGACCGGAAGTGGGTAGAAAAAAATGGCACAAAAAAATGCTCCCTCGCCGATTTTAGCACAAATTTCAAGGTGACCAGATTAATGTATGCCGGAATTGATGATATAGGTGAGCATTATCGCGAGGAATATTAAAATAGTCTATTTTTGGTTTTCCCGATGGTACCGACATGGTTGAAAATTCGCCATTTTCAAACCGTTAGTTTGCCCACACAAAAATGCTAATTCAGGTTTTAGTCTTTACATTGAATACAGCAATATTTATATATATCGCTTTTATCTTTGTCAAAGATAATAAATAAACGACAATCACGTAATTTGATGCCAAAATAGTTAGTGGAATGGGAGCATCAAATTCGGAAGTAGTCCCATCGAATCGACGCACGAGAATTTTGTTTTTAAATCTACCTACGCTGGCCACTCTGATGCCCTACTGTTTATATCCTTTTCTAACGTTTTCGATGCGAGAAAAAGGCGTTACACCGTCTAACGTCAAGTAAATCGACTAGTGACGTCATAAATTAGCAGTTTTTAATGACGTCACACGTCACGCTCTTCCGAGCTGTGATTTGTTGCAGAATAAAAAACAGTTATTTTGCATTGCCTATATAGGCGCGCTGTGTTAGAATTGACCTTTATTCTGCTTCAAGATTATTGGCGTATAAATTTTAAGAAACTGCATCAGCAATAATTTTAATCACTATCTCTGCAATCATTGCGAAAAATTACATTGTACCTAATATTCGAAAGGAATTAAGCACAACAACACGAAAACACGCCTATCTAATTTTGACCCCCTTGAACCCCACTTTTATATGGTAAAACTGGGGTTTCCGGGGGCTTACCTTATTTTTCTTATTTCTGCTCTCAAATATAGATTGTGGGTACTCGTAGAACCGCCTCGATGAGGCGGTTCTAACGAGTGCCCACAATATATATTTTGAACAGAATAAGAAAAATATCACAATTCATCATTAAGTTTTCATTTTTTTTGGCGACAAAGGTGGCAATGTATTTGTATAGGCGAGTTTGTGTAATGACAATATTCCAGTAGGCACCTGACGTTTCGCTCGTAAGTATTCTTTCGGTTCCTTGGCAATTTCCTTTGACTTTCAACCGTTTTTGAAGTGTCTAATAGAAGTGGAGGCAATGATCAGGAATCGATACAATTAACCCACAGCTTCCATCAGAGACACCAAAGGGAAAGAAACACAAACATGAAGCAACAGACCCTAATGGAAACATCAATAGCGGATAGCCAAAAGGACAGTTACTTTCCCACAAAATGGCCAATAGGCTGTCCTTCTAAACCTGATTTTAGCATAACTTTTATACATGGCTCCCCATTGAGGGAATATAGAAAATTTTATTATTATTATTATTATGACCATATGCTGTGAGTACTTGTTAGAATCGCCTTTCACATGATCAGCCCACGTCAACAGATGTTTGAAAGCCGGTCGGTAAGCCTTTGGTAATCTTTCAAAGGGAGACAACTTTCGGGACTTCCTGTCCGCTTTTCTATAAGCCCTGTCCCACTGAAAAACGGGTCAACTCTTAAAGGTAAGAATTTGCTCCTGAGGAGCAAATTCTTTCCTTTGAGAGTTGACCCCTATTGACATAGAAGACAAAATACTTTTGCAGGAGTTGTCTCCGCTGAAGGTGTATCCATTTCCCATAAACCTCTGCTGAACAGCCACCCCTCTGCTACACTCAGCAACTACTCTACTAACTTCAAATTCCTTCTCAGTTAAACAGTCAGCGCTTACACAACAGCGAAGATTCGAATGATGCTTTGAATAATACATTTTCTTAAATGTTTGGGCCGATTTCATTCAAACTTCATGGAATAGGTTCTATAGGTGAGCATTAGTACACATGTTGCTAATATCTGTATTCCATCTCAAGTTGTGTGCGATTGTCACACCAAGGTATATAATGGAGTCCACATTCTTGAGGACCGCTCCCTCCAAGGTGTAAGAAGCCTCAATTTTATTAGTTCTCTTTATAGTAATCTGCATAATATTGCATTTAATGGACTGCAGTCTCGTGCCTTATTTTCGTGCCAAACATCCTAATCTATATATACCATTCTGAAGTTTCGATGAGTCATCTGTATCTCTAATTTCCCGACAGCAAACACAGCCGTCTTATTTCTGAGTCAATGCCACCGGAAATATCATTGGTGTACAGGGAGAACAACAGTGGACCAAGAACAGTCCCTTGTGGGACTCCAGACAAAACTGGGGCCCACCCCGAAGATTCACGATTAACAACAACGCGCTGTTTGTTGTAGCAAAGAAAAGAATCTATCCATTTGAGAGTCTTCCCATAAATTTCATAACCAAATAACTTAGATTTAAGTAGTTCATTTGTTGGGGTGTCAAAAGCCCTCTCGAGGTCCAGAATAAATGTGTCCACCTGTACCCTTTTGGCCAAGATTTTTGCCCCGTCATTAATAACTGTGCTCTGCTGAGTTTCACAACTAAGCCTTTTCCTACATGCATGTTGTTGGATTAGGCAAGAGGACTTAGAAGATTGGAAATTTTTTAGCATTTCCGGCACCAAAAGGTCACCTTGCAATAGAAAAAGTACAACACTCTATAACTTTTCTCGTGTGTTGAGTCTGTTTATCAAAAAGAAAGAAAAAAAAAACTGGTTTGGTGAAAATCAAAAGCGAATTAATGGATTTCGATTGTTTTTTTTGTGAGTCGACCCAAAAGTTACTATGCACAGTGATTTTTCGTTGTTGGTGTCAACGTGACTATTATTGACTTGTTAGAAACTCAGGTTGTAAAAACGGCTGTGCTATTCTTATCGCTGAGGTCGGTGGTCAGTGTTGCGTAAGCGGATTTATCTATAGAATCTGGACTAGAATTTTATATTGAGTTGGCAAAAGGGGTAGACCCAGAACAGAACACTACGAACGCGGCGTCTGATCAGGGCTTACATGTTTGCTTACAACAATGTCTTAGATACTTTGGTAACCAGTTTTCCAGCTACACTGCGATCTTAGAGATAATCGACCCACCGGTGCTCTGATTAACATTTCTGACCGAGAGAACAGAATTTCCTACTAGTGTTCGGTAGGCAAAGATTTAACCCTTGTCCTGCTGAATATTCATATATGCCACACCCACTACCAATTATCAACCAATCAGAGTACCTGTAGCAAATTATTACAACAAATTCACAATCTGAATGACAAACAATGTAGATCCTGATCAGATGGCTTCTTCAGAAGCCATCTGATCTGGATCTACATTGTTTCAAAGAAAAGGCATATCCGGGCTCAGCAGAACAAGGGTTAATCCGCTGTGCGCGTGTCCAATGTCCTGCCAGCAATTCCAGAGCCATATACTAACCAAAAGAGCCAAGCAATTTGCACAGAGCGAATGGTGTCATTGTTTGGCACACAAGTGCTTTTGTAGGGAATGCTTTGCCAAGGGTCCAAGAAAACATCAACTGCCCATCGTAAAAGAATACGGAACTGCCAGCGACTGATTTTCCTAAAACAGATAAGGTAACCTGCCCGCGCATACAACACTGCGACAACATTGCTTTGGTGTAAGGTTTCTTTTTTCCATATTGCCTGTCATCTTATTTCACAAAAGTCGGTGTCATCATTTTCTGTCGCATATTCCGAAGTCGGTTGCATAATTTCCGACGAAAGATCTCTGTAGTCGGTTGCTTCCTCGAAAAATATACACCAAAGTCGTTTGCATCCATAAAATCCGACCCACGATGTGTTTGAGACAATATTGTGTTTTATTTGAATAATATCTTTTGTTATTACGTGACCAGGAATGTTTATTGTACATACAGACACATCCTCGAGTGTAATTCGACAGAGCAGAAACCAAGATATCTGCGATTCAAAATGGGTTTGGTGTTCCTCACGCGAGATTTCCGGTTTAAATGTATAATTTTCAGGCAGTAGGAGTTGTCGTTTAATAGAACGAGAACGGCCAAAATAGCATTAAAGTACGTTTTCCTTCTTCCAAAACTTTCAGCTCATAGATCTTTTTCTAAATAGGAAAACATGAGAAAAAGTCGTCCTCAAGGCTTACCTGTCTCCGTCACTGCACGTGACGTGTTAAGTTGCATCTGATCTCCGTAGTCGGCTGTTTGGTTGTATGGTGGATACAGGGGGTGAAGAAAACACACACACA
This sequence comes from Lucinisca nassula, assembly GCA_963580285.1. NCBI lineage: Eukaryota > Metazoa > Mollusca > Bivalvia > Lucinida > Lucinidae > Lucinisca > Lucinisca nassula. The sequence goes on from OY757020.1 coordinate 23,746,288, forward strand.
CACACACACGGTGGATACAGGGGGTGAAGAAAACACACACACACACACACACACACACACACACACGCACGCACGCACACACACTCACACACACACACACACACACACACACACACACACAGAGAGAGAGAGAGAGAGAGAGAGAGAGAGAGAGAGAGAGAGTCAAAAGTGTTTCTTTATTTATTGGCTTAAAATTACAACGGTGCATGATATTATTGGGGCAATAGCATTGAAGAGTGATTTTGGCACTACTGTTTGCAACTATGCAGACGACCTAATCACCACCAAGAGACACCTTGAGAAAATATAGCGCAATATTCGAAACAGTTTCAAACGTTCCTCATTAAATTAAGCAGCCGATGGAAATAAATATAGCTTGAATGTTTTGTAAATTTATCCATGAAGTTTACCATGACAGGGATTCACTGAGGGTTTCTCCATGTAAAAATTGAATGAAGACAATGTAGACTAATACGCCTTTCAGCGTCTTTTTATATATCAGTTCACAGCTCATTTTGTACCGGAAATCCCAAAACTGGCAACTAGCAAACAGCGCTGGTCGAGATCAGATACCGCAGAACGCGGAGTCTCATTAGGGCATATACTGCATGTTTGCGAAAGGTTCAGCATTTTCCAGATAAATTTTAAAGAAGCCACAACCATACATCCCTAAATTTTGATATCGACTCGTTTCATACTGATATATAGTTGATGATTCCATTCAGTACAAAATGGGTTAAAAGTACGCAGTGCGGGTCGATTATGTAATTCTTAGTGTCATTAACCCAAATAAGACAGTTAAGAAGTTTGGAGTGGTTCATGTCCAATAGTGGGGAGCAAGGTTTGTATTGTTAGCAGTAAATTTTGCAAAAATTGTATGTACTTTCAGCAAACAGTTTAGACACAGATGAGACGCCAGGTGTTGTGTCTTCTGATCTTGGTCTGCAATGTTTGCAAATGTCCCCATAAAAGGCTGCTAGGCATACATGAGTTAATGGGGGTGTTTATATCAATAACGAGGAAGTCATTTTGTTTTCAGAGACCTAATGGTTAAGTGTTAGTCCCCTAGGCATGTGAACAGCCTCGGTAGCTCAGTCGGATACTCGACTGACTTATGATCAGGAGGACGCGGGTTCGATACCAGCCGTGGTCGGCAACATGTTTCTTGGAGATTGATCATGAAATCTTATCCACGGTGATTAACTCCCTTTTGCTGATTCTAGGAGGGCAGTTGGAAGTTTCTTGTTTTGTTGTTTGTATTGGAGTTAAAGGCCGAGTCAACACTATTTTGGTCATTTTTGAGCTGCTCAGTTTACCTATCAACAATTTTCCTGGACAGCCTTATCCGAAAGCGGTTAACCACTACAGTACACATTCTTCCGCCAGAGACTGACAACTGCCCTTCTTGAATCAGCGGAAGGGAAAGAATGACCGTAGAAAATACTTCATGATCAATCTCCACGAAAGAATATTGCCGACCTCGGCATGTATCGAACCCGCGTCTTCTTGATCACCAGTCAGACGCGCATCCGACAGAGATACCGAGGCCGGCTGGAAGTTTCTGGTGAAAGAATGTGCACTGTACTGGTTTACCGTTTACGTACATGTAGAAGAAGTGTGGCTAGGTAAACTGACCAGCTCAAAAATGAACTAAAAGGTGTTGACTTGGTCGTTACACACCAATATAAATTTATTCAGTTTGAATACTTGCTAGTAACGATTAAGAAATATAAACATTTTTTCCGAAAATTTAAAATAATTATAAGAAACAAGAACAACAGTGAATGAACAATCGTGAACAAACAGTCCCTTTATATCAGGCGTAGTACATGTACATGTCTTCTGTAAAGGTTTATGCTTTCGAAAAATGAAATTCCCCAAAGGAATTAAAACATCGAGTGGTCATACTTTCTAGACCAGATTAGCTAGTTTCGCCAAAGTAGGCCTCATAAGCCACCTTCCAATATATTCAAGCCCCATTTGAACAATTAAAGGGATCATCCATATTTTTTCATGAATAACATTTGCATGATCCCAAAGAATTTGTCTGAATATCTTCGAGGGACCAAACAAACGTTATTGCAATGAAATAAACACACATGGTCGTTTTTTTTTTTTTGCATTTCCTACGGCAAATTGTGACGAAAACGCCCCACAACTTCATATCACCTCTTCAGATGCGACCGTTAAACTAAAAGGGCATGGCGGCTAGTTCAAAACGTTGTTAAAACGATAACGTCTGTTCTGCAACACTTAAAAATGCTACGTTCACTGGGACAACGTTACATCGCTCTAACGTGTAACGTAAACAAAGCAAGGCCCATTATTGATATCCAAAGATCAAAACTCATTTCAACAGAATTTCAACATGGGTTTTGTTGCATTCACAGGACTTCTGGATCAGAGTAGCTTCAAACAGCTAAGTTCGTTGGATTTTATTCAAAAATATATTCTGTATGAGTCTAATTTACAATACCAACCAGCTGCTAAAATTGCCTAACCCTATCCATTGATCAAAAGCCATTGGCCCATCAGAACTCTTAGTGCTTTGATTTTATTTCTCATCAGCTGTGCAGTAAATCTAAGATGGGCATCGCTAATCAGATAATATTTTGCTTGCGGGGTATATTGGAAATTATCGCTCTTGCGGTGTCCAATCAAAGGCCTACACATTTCTTCGCAAAATAAAAATGATGTTTTTGTCTTTATTTTTCAGATTCAGGAAGCAGAAAAGCACGTGGAACAAAGCAATGCATGTAGTCTGAAGAAAATATCCCCGGTTGACTGAAAAGAATAAGTAAGGTGAACTGAGAAAGCGCGACCTAAATGGCAAATTTCACAGAAGACAATGAACTACTGTCAGAACTGAACGATGACAAGGTTAAATTAATGATTCCAGTCATAGTGTATGTGTCTGCTCTTATGTTAATAGGTTCATTCGGTAACGTACTAGTTTGTGTGTATTATGGGTGTAAGACAAAGACTAGTACTAACTCCATTTTTATTGTGACTTTAGCTGTGTTCGATCTTGCCAGCAGCGCGATAACCATGCCAATAGAAATTGTTGATCTGAGATTCTACTACATGTTCACAAATGTTCCTGCCTGCAAAATCTCAAGACTTATAAATCATTTAGCTGCAAATGGGTCTGCGTCGACATTAATAGCAATAGCTGCTGACAGATATAGACGTTTATGTTGTCCTTTGAAGCCACAGTTGGAGATAAGACACGCTAAAATAGCTATATTTCTTGCAGTTTTGCTAGCAATCATACTGTCGTGGCCGGCTTTAATATTTTATCAACCAGTGACAGTAAATGTTGTTGATCCCGGAAACGAGAGCATAATTCTTCAGGGATCAGACTGCACAACAACAAAGGATGATTCATATAAGTCTTACCTGTGGGCATTTAATATTGTACAATTTGTCATTTATATTGTTGCAACTTCTATATTAATACTTCTGTACTCTCTCGTTGGAAGAGCGGTATTTAAATATAGACGACGGCGGTTAAAGTATGCATCAACAAAACGTATTGTATATAATTCTAAAGATGGGTCCGCAAAAGATTCTACGACAGAAAACAGGCGTGAATCTAAAAGTAATATTGGGTCCACATTAGACAATGATTCAACAGAAGCGAGCATTAAATCAATAGCATCAACGGTAGAGAACGGATTGCCTGTCGAAGCAAGCAGTTCCAGTTACGAGAAACTGAAAACTAACTCCGATGATAAAAATAGAAACTTCAGCAAGCGGCTATTTCCAGCGTCGCATAAAGCGTCACTGGGAAGTGTAAAAAACAGAACTCCAAAAGACAAAAAACCAGATGTTAAAACAGTAAAGTGTACAATTCTTATGTTTGTGATCACAATATTTTTCATCTTAGGTTATCTGCCATACTTAGTGTTGGTGATTTGGAGAATATTTCAGAAAGGTTATGAGGGAGATATTCTGAGTGATGCGGGCCTTGTGGGATTTAACATCGGAATTAGGTCGTATCTGATTAACAGTGCTGTAAACCCTATATTATATGGATTCTTTAATGACAACTTCAGACGGTTTTTCTTCAGGCTGTTTTGTCATTATTGTGTGAAAAAACGAAATACACTGCACTCTTCAACAAGCATAACCAGTCACTAAGTGCAAGGATGCACATGATATTTTCCGCCAGCATAACAAGTCACTACGTGCAAAGGATGCACATGATATTTTTCGCCAGGATAACAAGTCACTAAATGCAAATGATGCACATGATATTTTTTCCCAGCATAACAAGTCACTAAGTGCAAAGGATGCACATGATATTTTCCTCCAGCATAACAAGTCACAAAGTGTAAAGGATGCACATGATATTTTCCTTCATTCTTATCAAATCTTGCATTAAGAAAGCACGCCTATTCAAATGTATTGAAAATTGTAACACTAAAATAGGAAAAAATCCATAAAATTGATATTTTATATATTTCTTCTCGAAACGAAGATTGTTGATACTCGTTAGAACCGCCTCGGCGAGGTGGTTCTAACGAGTACCTACAATCTATTATGTTTTGAGCAGAAATAAGAAAAATAATGTATACCCCTGTAAACTCCTGTATAAACTACTGTATAAAACTTGAGTTAAAGGGGGACAAAATTGCATAGGCGTGCTTTCATGATGTGGAAATGGGGGCCCTATAGTTAGGTAATATACGAGGGTCGTTCAGTTAAGTATATGGCCTTTTATGAGAATGTAATAACGCCATGCAATAAATTCGATAATCCACTAGTGGATTAAATATGCGAATTAGCTAGATACGTCCCGTAAGGTAACATGTACAACATCCTTAACGACGTCGCGTTTACTAATGGCGGAATATTGACATTTTTGTAAACAATCGTGAATAAAATGCGCTTTAAATGTCATATGATATATAGAATCTTGCATTTGTGCTCATGTATCGTTGAGTTTATTAAACTCGTTGAGGTAAAGGGATAAAATGCTCGGCAAAGCCTCACATTTTATCCCTTTACCTCAACTCGTTTAATGAATTCAATAATACATGAACACTCATATAAGATCCTCTATATCTACTTAGAGTCACGCTTGAAGTCTTCTTTGTCCACATACTCACCCCGCGGTAATAAGCACTAACTCTGGTGAAAGTCCATTTTTGTAGATTTCAGGGTTTTTAGAGTCAATCCGACCTCGAACATCTGTCTTGGGTTCTTCATATGACGTCATCGCAATTGTTTCTTCAAGTTCGGGTGCCAGTTCAGGAGAATAGGGTGGATGGTGTAAAGGTCTGAAACCGTTCCGCTTCATTGCGTCCACGGAAACTTTGCACGTATGGACTATAGATTGTCATGTTGTAACAGCAAACTTTTTGTAATTTTCTCACGCCTTTTCTATACTAAAGCTGCACGATATTGGTATAAAATATTAGCTTAATAGTCTATCTATCTATCTTCATATACTGAATCGGTCATTCTTGGCTGTTACCTCAGTTAGGTGGTGCGCTAAATTTAGAATTTAGCAAAAAGATTTCGGGACGATTTCTTAAAACTATTTACAATCTGCTTTCAGAGGTATACTAAAGCACATACCTCTGAGTCCCAATCTACACCAGGCAGGCTTTGAACTCCTTTGCAGTTTTGGCATTTACAACAGAGGAGGGACGACTATTCCACTGAGTCCTCATTAATCAGGTAGTAGAAAGTTGTTATATTTAAAGACTGTCTATAAATTTAAAGACTGTCTGTAAATTTAAAGACTTTTTAGTCTGTAGATTTAATAAAGTCTAACCAAAGGAATTTACCAAGGGAATCATGAAAATAAAGAAACACGAAACAATCGCATTCTCATACGTTGCCTTCGTCTTCATCTCATTAAAAACGTGCCCCAGCAGGCACATGACGTAATTGTGACGTCACATCAACGTCGATACAACGTCATGACCTTTAGGCAACGTCACATCAACGTCGGTGCAACGTCATGACGTTGCACCGACGTTGATTTGACGTTGCCCTCGCGACGTGTGCCTGCTGGGGCGTTGCTAAAGTCTACATGTATTTTATTGTCTGTAAATATCGTTTTGATGATAGAAATAATTAAGAAATAAAACAACACAGTTCCTTCCCTTAGACCACAAATGTCGTGAAACTCCGCAGAAAGGGAGGAAATATCTGTCAAAGGTCGAACATAAGATAAGTTTCGCACTGACGTAATTTCGTTTTCGGACATTTTAGTGTTGTAATCAGTTTGAAACTTTCATCAATTTCAGTCGTCAGAAAAGCTGACTGTCCAAGCGAGTGGTCGGTATGTTGACAAAATTATAAAGGCATTAAACAAATTCATTCCTTGGCTCAATTTACATATGAATCTTATTAAAAATCTGTTTTTCTGAGAATTCTTCAATTATGGTTGAAGGAATTTAATTAAATAAAGACAACTATATAATTTGCATTTACACATTATTAAATATTCCACAGATAACGGCCAAATTACTATAAATAGCAAAATGCGATTTTTTCCGTTTTACACAATTTTCATGAATTTATGTGTGTCAGTCTTTAAATTTACAGACTAAAAAGTCTTTAAATTTACAGACAGTCTTTAAATTTATATACAGTCTTTAAATATAAGAACTTTCTTCTACCTGATAAGATATATACAGAGCCATAGCTACCGGTCCCGATAGCTCAGTTGGTCGAGTGTCCGCGCCGGGGAACGGGAGGTCACGGGTTCGATCCCGGGCCGCGACATACCAAAGTCGGTAACAATGGTACTAGCTGCTCCTCGCTTGGCCTTCAGATTTACGGGGTAGAGCTAGGACTGGTCGACCCAGTGAAAGGATAATGTGACTGAGTGTGGTAATATGTAATGTATCTGGGACATGATACTTCAGTGAGGCAGCACTATAAAAGTGAGCATTGAGCTCCCTGTCGCAACCAGACACCGTCGTGATATGACTGAAAAATTGTTGAAAGCAACGTTAACCCCGAATTCACACACACACACACACACACACACACACACACACACACACACACACACACACACACACACACACACACACACACACACACACACACACACTACTACCATAAAATAACATTAATTACATTATAATAATTTTATAATTATTTCATATAATTATATAAAATAATACATGAAATAATAGCATAAATGTATACACATCCATAGTAAGGTTGCTATTTTTTGACAAATGAAGGATAGTTTTTGTAAATATTCCATAAAAACCTATTTGTGGGTATTCATTAGAACCGCCTCGACGAGGCGATTCTAATGAATACCCACAACATAGGTTTATATGCAGAAATAAGGAAAACTATCCTTCAGTTACCACCAAATACCCACCTCATCTGTTGCTATGTACACTATAACCTCTTTATAGCACTATTCTTTTATACCACTGTTCATTATATAGAGGATCTTACATGAATGTTCATGTATTAATATTTACATTTCCAGTGTAAAGTCTAATGTAAACCTATAGAAAACAACTGCGTTCATACGTCAATGAACGCATCGAATCACATGATTTTCAGTGACGTAAATGACGTCATTCTAAACCATTGTTCTCTACGGGCGTTGATGACGTCAACGCTGCTCCGCTCTTTGTAGAAAAACAGCGTGTAAATGTTTTTCAGCTTTAAAAGTTTGCCCTACAAGCATTTTTTTCGCCCAGTGATGATGGGCAAATAATGTAAATATAAAAAATAAACTTAATTCTTTCTGCTTTTCATGAAAGTATGAACGACAGTGGCTCGCTAGCAAAGTTTACATGAACCCCTTCGGGGCTCATTTACTTTGCACGCGACCCACTGCGTTCATACTTCCATGAACTGCAGAAAAATAAACTTCATTTCTTAATTGAATTTATTAAACGAGTTGAGGAAATGGGATAAAATGCGAGGCTTTGCCGAGCATTTTATCCCTTTTCCTCAACGAGTTTAATAAATTCAATAATGCATGAACACGAATGCAAGATTCTATTTATCATATGACATTTAAAACGCATTTTATCCATTGCTTATCAAAAATATCAATATTCCGCCATTAGTAAACGCGACCTTGTTAAGACGTCGTATATGTAACGTTACAGGGCGTATCTAACTAATTTGCATATTTAATCCACTAGTGGATTATCGAATTTATTACATGACGTTATTACATTCTCAGACGCGACGTCATATGGTAAAACAAGAATTTTGATTGGACATGGTTTTAATCCATTGCACGGTGCCCATTGTATCCTAGTGGACTTTTCCATTGCTATATGTTGGACCAGTCCATTTGTCATATAAGCGGTGTCAGGCCTATTTTTTTTTTTTTCATCATTTTATTCTATTTTTGATGGAAAATTCTGTTAGCAAATAGTGCAGACCCTGATCAGACACCGCGTTCTGTGGCGTCTGATCTGGGCCTGCACTGTTTGCCATGGTACCTCTTTAGGGGTTTCCCGCATACAATGGGTTATAGATGAACCCCAAAAAACACTAAAACATGCCTATATAATTTTGACTCCCTTGAAACCCCATTTTATACAGTAAAACTGGGGTAAATCATATTTTGCTTGTTTCTGCTCTATAATATAGACTGCTCTTAAATATAGACTGTGGGTACTCGTTAGAACCGCATCATCGAGGCGGTTCTAACGAGTACCTACAATCTATATTTTGAGCAGTAACAATAGTACCTACAATCTATATTTTGAGCAGCAATAAGAAAAATATCCCAATTTCATCTATTTTGCTACTTTTTTCGGCGGTAATCTTTACAATGTATGTATAGGCGTGTTTTCGTAATGAATGTATAGATTACTTAGACCAAGAACTCCGCATATGTTCTGCGCTGCCTGTGATAGAAGCTCTTGAAAAATGGACTTGATGCTGAAGCTTATAGAAATGTTGACTAACTGGCCAACGATCAGACAAACACATAAACTGATGATACTAACACAGCGTGCCTAACGGCCCCCGCCAATAGGGGCTTGAAGAAATATATGGGCTGCATAATGCTTCCACGCAGAGCTGAATCCGGCCCGCACACGAGTACTGGTAAACCGCTCAGAGGATCTAAGCCTGCCAAGGCAAAGCGGTGCCAGTCGGACAGTCCATGCTTATAAACCCTATTGGTTTCATTGGGTGACAGGGCTTGAGATATCATTTCATCTCGATGTCGGGTAAAAGTCCCACAAAATTGGAAGCAACGTCTCCCGTCTCCAAAATGACATTTACAGTGTTGATGGGAACGTTAAACCTCAAATCAAACAAATAAAACAAACACAGCGCGCCTATATGAAAAAAAAAAACAAAAAAAAAAGCAACAAATCACAGCTCGGAAGAGCGTGACGAGTGACGTCATTAAAACTGCCAATTTATGACGTCACTAGTCGATTTTCTTGACGTTAGTCGGTGTAACGTCATTTTCTCACATCGAAAACTTTAGAAAAGGATATAATGCATGTGTTTCAGTCGATAATTTTAGCGGGATTTCTTCTAACTTTGGCGAAAAGTTGTGAGATTTTGAAGGAAACACCAATATTATTGCCGATTTTCATCGTGTTAGAATCGAAAAGATCAGCCCTGTCTGTGATTTGTTGAGCAATAAATCACAGTTTGTCGGTCAGCTGTAAGTAGACAAACCACGCGCGCTACGCGCTCGTGATTTCATCAACTTTACATCTGACCTCCAAACTGTGATTTAATTGAATGGACATTCCATGGGGAAGACTCCCTGTATCTTGCATGTAATGTAAGAAAGCCTTTTTTCACTTCTGAAGAGCATAAAAATTATACTTTATGGCCATGACAGAAGTGTGAGAAGCTCTCACCGTTCTACTTGACAATATTTACGTAAGATTTGGTACTAAGTTATTTAGACAAGTTGTGGATATTCCGATGGGTACTAATTGCACACCATCTGTGGCTGATCTGTTTTTGTTCTGTTATGAGAGAGACTTCATGATGTCCCTTTCTGCTGAAAACCAGTCTGAAATCATTGAAGCTTTTAGCTACATTCTCTAGATATTTGGATGATTTATTAAATATTGATAATACCTATTTTGATGGCTTGATCACTCAGATTTACCCCACATATCTTCAGTTAAATAAAGCAAATTCTTCTGATACCGAGGCCCCGTTTTTGGATTTACATCATCCGTTGTAGATGGGTTTGTTTCTTGCAAAATTTATGATAAACGCGATGATTTGGATTTTGAGATTGTAAATTTTCCTTTTTTGGAAGGTGATGTTGCTCTTGCGCCATCCTATGGCGTTAATATTCCGCAATTAATTCGATTTGCCTGCAACTGACTTCAACACTCGTAATAAATTGTTAACGGCTAAACGCGTCTTTATCAGGGTTATCGGTACCATAAACTACGCATTTTATAGACGTCATTCTGATTTAATTTCAAAATTCAATATTGGACTTAAATCTCATCTGAAACAAGGTCTATCGGAACCCGAATTTAATGGTGACTTAGTACATAAATTCAGAAAAATATATAATCGCAATGACTTCAGCACCCGATTTCGTAAATTCAATCTTCGGTATAAAAATATTCGGTACAAGATAAATGTTATACGACAGACTGCATGCATGGTAGTTAACCCAATCCCCTTTTCGGACTTACGCATTGTGGCTATGTGGAAACCTTGTTAGCAAGATATTTGGAGAACCACTTGAGCTATGCTCATGATATTTGGTAAACCGTTTGGGTCTAAGGTGTAGATGACCTGGTTAACTTTTGACAAAATTCCGAAAATATTTAACGGAGTAATGCCCCTTTTTGGACTTATGCATTGCGGCTATGGGGAAACATTGTGAACGAAATATCTGGAGAACCGCTTGAAATAGGCTCATGAAATTTAGTAGAATATTTGGGTCTTAGGTGTAGATTACCTGATTAACTTTTGACGAAATTCCGAAAACATTTAACGGAGTTATGCCCCTTTTTGACTTATGCATTGTGGCTATAGGGAAACCTTGTGAACAAAATATCTGGAGAACCGCTTGAGCTAGGCTCATGATATTTGGTATACAGTTTGGGTCTAATGTGTAGATGACCTGATAAACTTTTGACGAAATTCTGAAAATATTTAATGGAGTTATTCCCCTTTTTGGACTTATACATTTTGGCTATCGGGCAACCTTGTGAACAAAATAACTGGAGAACCACTTGAGCTAGGCTCATGATATTTGACAGTCTGTTTGCTACTAAGGTATAGATGACCTGAATAACTTGTGTTTAAAATCTGTTAATATTTGACAGGTTTATTTTTAATGCAAATGATCATGAGGTACTGTTTACTGTCCCATTTGGGACAAGCATATGGTTGGGGACATAGTGTTTTTTTTATTGTTTGCATCCATTTGGTACAAAAAGGGTTAATAAGTACATACTTGATTTTTTTATTCACTTATACCAGTATAGGATATAGTGCAATAAGGAGAATACATGTATACAGACTTTCATAAACCCTTGATATATAGACATATTTTAACCCTTTTTGTACCAAATGAAATCTTCCTCCTTATATATAGCAGGAGTCCATTTCAAAATTCAGGGGTGTCAGGTTGTGCTTTCATCAAAATTTATTTGGAAAATGACAGAACTTTAAGCAAACAGTGGAGGCCATGATCAGACGCCGCGTTCTATGGCGTTTGATCTGGGCCTGCACTGTTTGCCAGGGTACCCTTTTTTGGGTTTCTGGTACAAAATGGGTTTATTGGCTTAGTGTCTTTACCCTTTCATCCCTGGATTTCAAGAGTGGACTCTTCTAGCACTGAATTTGGACAAGTCCATTCTTGTAAACCAAGGTTTAATCCATTATCATTAGCAGTACAGCAAACAGTGTAGATTCAGATGAGATGTCTCTGAACCCACACTGTTTGCATATATGTTTCTGTATATGTTTCTCTGCGGTCTGTAGGCCCCCGCCCATCGGGGCTTGAAGAAATAGATGGGCTGCATGATGCTTCCACGCAGAGCTGAATCCGACCGCACACGAATACTGGTAAACCGCTTAGAGGATCTAAGCCTGCCCAGGCAAAGCGGTATGAGTCGGACCGTCCATGCTTATAAACCCTATTGGTTTCATTGGGCGACAGGGCTTGAGATGTCATTTCATCTCAATGTCGGGTAAAAGTCTCACAAAATTGGAAGCAACGTCTCCTAAATGAACTATAAAGTGTTGACGGGGACGTTAAACCTCAAATCAACAACAACTACTATGCGGTCTGCAAAGTTTAAAGGGTGAATCATTAGCTGAGTGTGTTTTTAACCCTTAGGATGACGAGAAAAACTAGATCTGAAAATGTCGTCTGCTTATGTCGTCCGCTGAATTTTTCGGCAAACATTTTTAAAATATTTTTTGCATACAGGCAAACAGTGTGGGCCCAGATCAGACTGGAGCAGTCTGATCTGGGTCCACAGTTTGCAAAAAAAGAAAATACTTTTAAGGCAACCGACAGATGGTAAAGCCAACGACAATTGTCGTGATTGGCATTTTATGGATTAAGACTTAAATATACTAAGTACCACTTGGTTTTCTCAAGTGTTTGCAAGTGTTTGTTGTGTTTCAAACAATTTTTAGCTTTCCTTCCTATTTTTAACATTTTTCTTCGGTTTCTTTTCCTTAATTTCATTTGAATTGTTTTTAGTTCATTTCATCACGAAATCACGCCTATATACAGACCAGCTACCGGTAATAACCCATATTTTCTTTTTTTCGCGGTAATAGGCTTTTTTTTCTCGGAGAACAAGCGATAAATTTCTCCGAGAAGAAAAAAACTTTCGCGTTTCAAAGCGGTTAATTTCTCCGCGAAACGCCGCGAAATTTCTCTTCGAAAATCGCTTTTTTCTCGGAGAAAGCCAATTAGTACAGACAGAGACGTTCACGGTGTTTCTCCGTGAAATCTGCCTATACCTACATGTATATTTGTTCATGTGCATGTATGTTTTCATGCATTAAAATTTGGTACACAAAGTTTGAAGCATATGACGAAATGCATGTTTTTTTGTACAAAGATCGACAACTCTTGCGATCGAAAACTGTTGATTTTCTATCGGTTCACCATATTGGGAGTACTTTATTTTTTTCTCAAGTAAATACTTTGGAAAAATCAAACTCAATGTATATAATAACGGGGATCCTGCTTGTACATGTATGTGTGGGCGCATCTCACTCTACATTTTGGTTGATCTTTTTCTTACACTGCGAGCAATTAAACATCACTGATGCTTACACCTAAGCTCACATGTAGCCCGAGTGAGAGATCTAATGTTTAAGAGTAGGCCACGGAGGCCCGCTTGTGTTTCTTGCCTTTACAATTCAATTTTGTTCATACATTAACCCATTTCAGACTGGAAACCCCTAAACGGGTACCGTGGCAAACAGTGCAGGCCCAGATCAGACGCCGCAGAACGCGGCGTCTGATCAAGGCCTACACTGTTTGCAAAAAGTTCGGCCTTTTCCTAATAAATTTTGAAGAAAACACAACCTGAAACCCCTAAATTTTGAAATGGACTCATGCTATATATAAGGAGGAAGCTTCCATTTGGTACAAAAACGGTTTAAATGGGGAAATTGCGCGGCAAGCATTCCAAAGCTGCATATAAGTCTGATCTCTAACTTGGAGCAGAACTACAAAATTCTCCAAGATAATCAGTGAAGTTTGTACAGACATGCAACCTAGGTATCTTGTTAAGTCTACTGTACACCCCGAAGGTAACTGGCCCCCGTGTCCTAATGGGTAAGAGCGCTGACTCTTAACCCGTTCAGTACCAGAAACCCATAAAGGGGTACCTTGGCAAACAGTGCAGGCCCAGATCAGAATGCGGTGTCTGATCAGTGCCTACACTGTTTGCAAAACGTTAAGCCATTTCCCTAACTAAATTTTTAAGAAAAAAAAAAACAACCTGACACCCCTAAGTTTCAAAATGGACTCCTGTATATATAAGGAGGGAGATTCCATTTGGTACAAAAAGGGTTAATCATCGGGTCATTAGGTCTCTCCGCTGTGGTTTCCGCCTCGCTCGGGCCACATATGAGACGCCAAGATCTGCAACAGAAGGTGGTCTTACTCCGGTTTTAGCTCACCTCTGATTAGCGGTCCGTACGAAATAAGTGAAATAATCTTGAAAGTGCCGTAAATATACTAAACAACCCCGAGTTTAACGGGCATCCTTAAAGCTTATTTATTAGTTAGGGGTGGGTGAGGGTTCGGGGAAGGAGACGCAGATAATGCGTGCGAATGCAAAGTAGCATGTCCTTTTTCACGCGCCTACATGAAGCATGGCGCGATATAGGTGTCTGGTTTTTCGTCCGTTCGTCCGCGACATAGACCTAGCCTGCGGTGGAATTCATGTGTTCCTCTTTAACTGGTCACTAACTTTGCATTCAAAGCACCGCTTGCTGTACCAATTTGACAGTTTGTAATCATAAATAAATGAGGCGACTCTGAGCTTTTGGTTTTGTTTGTTTGAGGTTTTACGTCCCCGTCAACACTGTAAAGGTCATTTTTTAGACGTCGCTTCCAATTTTGTAGGACTTTTACCCGACACTGAGATGAAATGACATCTCAAGCCCTGCCACCCCACGAAACCAACAGGGTTTATAAGCATTGACGGTCCGATTCGCACCACTTTGCCTGGGCAGGCTTAGATCCTGTAAGCGGTTTACCACTACTCGCATGCGGGTAGGTTTCAGCTTTTCATGGAAGCATCATACAGTCCATCTATTTCATCAAGCTGAGCTTTTGGTAAATGTCACACATCATTATGGTGTTGATAACCTACATGTACGACTCATTATGAGAACTCTCCTATTCAAATATATTGTAAAATTTTACCACTAAAAACGGTAAATTTTCGGATAAATATTCCATATTTCTGCTCAAGATTTTTAAAACGTCTCGGCGAGGCGGTTCTAACGACTACCCACAATCTATGTGAGCAGAAATTAGATAAATAATGTATACCCCTGTAAACCCCAGTTAAAAGTGGGGTAAAAGCGGGTAACAAATAAATAGGCGTATTTTCGTGATGTGAATAAAAGTTGTCATGAGACTTTTAAAAAGGGATTATACAAAGGAGAAATAAATTACTAAAATGAAATTGTGTAACATGAAAGAATATTTGATTATGATTTAACAATGACTACCATTTGTCTTCGTTTACAAAATCAACGCCAAACAAACGAAGAAATAATAATGAGCCGAAAATTTCACGTAAGCCCAGTTGTATTTTTTTCTCCTCGAAACGTGGGTAATTTCATTTTTAATGAAAGCAGTCGGTCAAATTTTCGCCGAGAATCTCCGAGGATTTTCTCCGCGAAACCGGGAGAAATTTCAGCGAGAAATTTCTCGCTCATTTTATCTTTTCTCGCTGTTTTGCGGAGAAAATAGCCGATTTCGCGTTAGGCGGTTTCTCCGCGAAACCAAAAAAATGGGTTATTACCGGTAGCTGGTCTGTAATGTTGACCCCCTTGAACCCCACTTTTATATAGTAAAACTGGGGTTTACAGGGGTGAACATTATTTTGCTTATTTCTGCTCTAAAATATAGATTGTGGGTAATTCGTTAGAACCGCCTCGATGAGGCGGTTCTAACGAGCACCAACAATCTGAAATAAGAAAAATATCACAATTTTTCATCATAAAATGTTCATTTTTTCGGCGATAAAGGTTACAATGTATTTGAATAGGCCTGTTTTCTTAATGATTTCTTCCTATCTATCTTTTGTTCATTTTATTCACTTAATTGTGTCCAAAAAAAAAAGAAAAGAAAAAACATACAACCTCATGAAAAATCTGAAGCAGTTGTGGCATTCTGTGGAGACTGATCGGTGGCTGCAATATTTCTCTATTTTTGTCCACAGGCATTCATGTATATTCTAAGGGACATAATCCAACCAGTGTGCTTTATGCTTAAAGATCAAACTCGTCTCCCTTACGACGTATTTTGTTCAGTCAACTGAATATTATTGATGTTTTGTTTGCTGGTTTGATTTGAGGTTTAACGTCCCCGTCAATGCTGTAAAGGTCATTTTGGAGACATTGCTTCCAATTTTATGGGACTTTTACCCGACATTGAGATGAAATGACTTCTCAATCCTTGCCGCCCAATGAAACCAATAGGGTTTATAAGTATGGACGGTCCGCTTTGCCTGGGCAGGCTTAGATCCTCTATGCGGTTTACCAGTACACGTGTGCGCTGCGTGGAAGCATCATGCAGCCCATCTATTTCTTCCAGCCCCAATGGGCGGGGCCATAATATTATTGATGATTATTACATTATGATTATTTCAATGACAATTACAAGTAAAAGAAAATAAAAACAAACAAATGATCATTTTCTCAAATAAAAAAAGTAAATACATGGTTAGTGTCTTTAATAATAAAATATAATCGGTGAGCCTTGGACAATTTTATAGGGACGAGCTTTAGCGTGTGACATGTTAAACGAAATTCAGTGCCATGGCGCGCACACGTAGTATAACGTGACATCAACGAGTGCGAAGTTTCTGACGTCACCGCGCCACAAAGACGTAGGAAACAACACGAACGCTCGAATAAAAGTTTCTCAGCGCTTTACATTCTGTATGAAAAACTGCAAATAAATAGTTTAATTTAGCTTAAGAAATTATTTTCGAGGCTGAGACGCAACTGCAGTAGCAGTGCGCAGTTATTCCAACGGGCCATTCAAACCAGGAAAGGCCGAGAAGGTAAGAATTGAGCTGAAATTTCTGAATATCTGTTCAAATAAATATTGCAAAGATTTTAACAAGCAGTGTCGTTGTTTTCCCATGTATAAAAGGTTGCATTTGTTTTTTACACTTATTAATTAGTGATCAGAAAAGTAGGTCAGGTCTATAAATGGTCACTAGACGTATTATAGGTCAGATGAAGGTATTATAGGTCACTACCGATTGTAGCGTGTAGTTATTCGACCCCCTTTATTAGGTTACTAGAATGGCTGACTGCGGTATAAAAATGAATAATACTCTCTACCGGTGATTTAATTCATACAATAATTATTACAAAATTCCCACCCCCCCCCCCCCCCCCCCCCCGCAAAAAAAAAAAAGAATAGCAATTATAGGTTTTTGTTTATTTAATGAATCTGGCTTTGTTCTACAGTATGAAACAAGAGAGCCTAGAGGGCCCTTATTCGCTCACACTGTCTCTAGTACATTCAACAGGACTATGATTTCTGTTCATATGACTATGTATGTATAAAATTTGTTGAAAATAAATGTTTTGGGAGGACATACTGAAGGTTTCAGAGCTGTGTGATGTTGCTTGGAAAATTGTTGGCCTTTCAACCAATTGAGATTATGTCAGTTGCGATCAGTTAACCTAACCGCACTATTACTGAGCAGGCTTTGGAGCATGTAGTACTAATTTATTTAAAAATGATCTGAGATTTAGATTATCTCCTATCAAATGGTCCATTCTTCGGATATATACCAATCCTTTCAGGAGAAGTGGAATGTATCCTAGTATTTCCAAGTGTAATGCTAAGAGGTGCAGGTGCTGTTCACATTTATGCACTGCGTCTACCGTTTCTTCGTCTGTAAACGGTAGATATTTTTCTGTAGTTAACATGTCCGAATTGACATGTAAGTCTACGGATTTGATATCTGTGATAACCTTGTACAATGCAGTATCATTACGATAACACACCCGTACTAATTGGTGCATTTTTACACAGATTCAAATGGCCAATTTTCTGATGAAAATCCGTCATATTTTTCTTATAAATACTGCAAACATAGGTTGTGGGTGCTCGTTAGAACCGCCTCAGTGAGGCGGTTCTAACGGGTACCCACAACCTATGTCTTGGAGCAGAAATAAGAAAAATAATTTATACCCCCGTACACCCCAGTTTTCTCTATATAAAGTGGGGTATAGGGGGTCTTCATTTCACGGACTTGTTCACGTGATGGTCGGGCAAACTAATCCCATGTTAAAAACACGATTTAACGAAAACTATCGTAGAATGAGTAAGCCTAAAAAAACACTTTCTTGTACCGTCATTTCAGACGTACAGGTCATTCCAGACGTACAGGTCATTATATAAAAGATATTTCTATACAGCCAGTGGAAAAAAAATATTACGATGTAAATTCTACAGCTGGGTTTAAAATTATTAAACGGCATAAAACTGAATTACTAGAGAAAGTGACCAGTGGGTCACGTATACCCCGGCCAGTACCACCGTCTGATATATCTTTCGAGCTTGTATGTAACATGAATGAATAAGTCAAGAAGCTATAAGAATCTATATTGTGCTTATAAAATCTAAACCAAACATCTTTCTAAATGGACCAAGGAAGTGAGAGCATCAAAGTTACTGAAGGGGTGGGGGCAACAATGTCACTGAAGCAGCAGGGCGGAGTATGCATCATTGAAATCTTTGAACTGGTATGCAACATTGATGCAAGTATCAATTGAATTTGTCTTAGAGTTTAGAACATACAGGCATCTATAAACTTTGTCATAAAACTTTAACCGAACGTAAAATTTCTTAGTCTGTGACCTTGACCTCAAGGTCATTCTGGGGGGGGGGGGGGGACGGGACATGCATCAATGAAATCTTTAGACCGGTATGTAACTTCAGTGTAAGTATCAACTAAATCTCTGAAAGGGTTCAGAAAATAAAACCTCTTAGAAACTTTAACGCAAAACTTTAACCAAAATGTAAAATTTCTAAGTCTGTGACCTTGACCTCAAGGTCACTTTGGGGGTGGGACATGCATCAATGAAATCTTTAGACCAGTATGTAACTTCAAAGTAAGTATCAACTAAATCTATCAAAGGATTCAGAAGATACAATCTCTCAGAAACTTTAACGCAAAACTTTAACCAAAATGTTAACGGACGGACGGACGGACAGACGGGAACACGGACGGACGGACGAACGGACGCACGGCAAGACGAAAACTATATACCCCCATAGCATACTTCGTATGCCGGGGGTATAAAAATGGATTAAAACATTACAGACACATTTTCCATTGGGCTTTAATGACAACATTTATCATGAGGGTAATATATCTAAAATGCCCGACTTTGATATTTTCTCGCTTCTGGACTGTCGAAAGCGTAAAACTTGAGCGCACGGCACCAGAAAAAATTGTCAGTATAAACGTTAATAACGTGCTTTTTAAAGAAACAATACTAGACTGAAGTGATTGTCCATAATATTATTGAGTCATGGACGCCACTCAATGCTTGCTTTTCTAAGTTCATTACCCATTTCTGTATTACGGATTCTGGAAACCGAGGCGAATAAATTCTACGATAGTTCTAATCAGTTATATGACGCTGCTGTTTTAACTAGAGGTTATACTCAGCATGCTCTTCGTCATTTCATCGATTCTGAAATTAATCACAAACGTAATTACATCAAAATATCCTTCATTAATAAGGGTTTGGATTTTATAGATTTACCTAGTATCTTCAGGGACATTTCGGTTATTTCATCCATTCCTGCTTATTTTCAAAATACTATAAACACCCGTAATTTGCTATTAATACAATAAACCTGTTAAATCTATAATTTTTAATTTCAATAGACTTATTTCTGATCTTGATATTGACACTAACACTCCTGATACAAGTGATTGTAAAAATTCAGTGTATTGCTATTCTGCTGCTGGTCCTATTATAACTGGCAATTTAAAAATTATTCCTGATTCTAGGATACGTAATATAATTTCTAAAGGACCGAAATATCGATTTCCTACGGAACCCGGGAAGGGACATTTCTGTTCCAGTATCTAGCAGAACAGAAATTAAAACAATAAAATTAGAGTGGAAAAGAAAACAAAACATATGTCGTTTAAACGATATAATATGTCGTTTAGACGACATATTTCTTGTTTGCTTTTCCACTCTGAAAAAGTAGGGTGGAATTTAAAACAATAAAATTAGAATGGAACAGAAAACAAAAAAAAGTCGTTTAAACGACATAATTCTTGTTTTCTGTTCCACTCTGAAAAAGTAGAGTGGACTTTAAAACAATAAAATTAGAATGGAACAGAAAACAAAAAGATGTCGTTTAAACGACATAATTATTGTTTTCTGTTCCTGAAAAAGTAGCGTAGAATTTAAAACGATAAAATTAGAATGGAACAGAAAACAAAAAGATGTCGTTTAAACGACATATTTCTTGTTTTTTTGTCCCACTCTGAAAAAAGTAGCGTAAAATTTAAAACAATAAAAATAGAATGGAACAGAAAACAAAAATATGTCGTTTAAACGACATATTTAGCTTATGCCGTGGTCTGTTGTCCGTCGTCCGTCGTTCACTTTTCACATTTTCGACATCTCCTCCCGAACCGGAAGTCAGATTAAGCTAATTCCTGATGGGAGGCATTCTGGTGACATGGGGAATAAGAATCGCTAAAATGGTTCCGTTCGGATTTCCAAGATGTCCGCTTTGGCGGCCATCTTGAAATTCTTCAAACCACATCTCCTCCCAGACCAAAGTTCGAATTAAGCTTAAACTTGATTGGAGGCATTGGATTGACATGGAGTTTCAGATTTGTTAAAATCATTACGTTCCGATATCCAAGCTGGCCGCCATGGCGGCCATCTTGAACTTCTTCAAACGACATCTCCCCCCAAACCAAAGGTCCAATTGAGCTGAAACCATCTTGAAATTCTTCGAAATACATCTCCTCCCAAACTAGAGATTGGATCAAGTTGACACTTTATGGAAGGCATCGGGACGAAATGGCGATTCAGATTTGCTCAAATTGTTCCGTCCCGATATCCAAGACAGCCACTATGGCGGCTATCCTGAAATTCATCAAATGACATTTCTTCCCGAACCAAGGGTAAGATTGAGCTTATACTTAATGGGAGGCATTGGGGGACATGGAGATTCAGATTTATCTAAAATTGTTCAGTTCCGATATCCAAGATGGCTGCTCACAGAGGCCATCTTGCAATTATTCAAAAGACATCTCCTTCCGAACCGGAGGTCAGATCAAGCTGAAACTTCATGGCAGGCATTGGGGCGACATGGAAATTCGGATTTGCTAGAAGCTACACTATGGCCACAAAATTCTTCAACCTACGCCTCCTCCTGAACCAAAGGTTGAATGGAGCTGAAACTTGATTGGAGAAATCGGGGCAACATGGAGATTCATAATCGCTGAAATTATTATGTTCTGTTATCTAAGATGGTGTCCATGTTGGCCATCTTGAAAATCTCCAAACCACATTAAGCATCAACATCATCTCTTCCTGAATTCTAAATCAGACAAAGCTGTTGAGAAACTTAATCAGAAGTATCAAGATTATTTAAACATGCATGTTCAGAATTGCTAAAGGCAAAGTGATCTGACAGACAAAAAGGCCACCAAGTCGCAATGTAATTTATTATCAGCCTCAGGTGAGTGATTCGGGCCTACTTGGGCCTCTAGTTCTTGTTTTCTGTCCCACTCTGTAAAAGTAGCGTGGAAAGAAAAACAAGAAATATGTCGTTTAAACGACATATTTTTGTTTTCTGTTCCATTCTAATTTTATTGTTTTAAATTCCACCCTACTTTTTCAGAGTGGAAAGGAAAACAAGAAATATTTTTGTTTTCTGTTCCATTCTAATTTTATTATTTTAAATTCCACCCCACTTTTTCAGAGTGGAAAAGAAAACAAGAAACGACATATTATATCGTTTAAACGACATATTTCTTGTTTTCTTTTCCACTCTAATTTTATTGTTTTAATTTCGGTTCTGCCAGATACTGGAACAGAAATGTCCCTTCCCGGGTTCCGTAATTTCCTTTTAAAATTGATTTCAATAAATGTAGAGATGAAATCGCTGCTGCCTTGAATGAATTTGGTAATCGATGGTGTAAAGGAGAGTATGTACACGTACGACGTCCTTTAACGACGTCGCATTTACTAAGGGCGGAATATTGACATTTTTTGTACAAAAATCGTGAAGTAAATGCGTTTTAAATGTCATATGATAAATAGAATCTTGCATTCGTGCTCATGTATGTTTGAATTTATTAAACTCGTTGAGGAAAAGGGATAAAATGCTTGGTAAAGCCTCGCATTTTATCTCTTTTGCTCAACTCGTTAAATATATTATATATTACATGGACACTCATGAAAGATCCTCTAAACCAATAATAACTGACAACTTTTGGGACTTCCTGTTCGCTTTTTAGCTCACCAGAGCCGAAGGCTCCGGAGGAGCTTATAGGATAGGCAGTTGTCCGTCGTCTGCGTCCGTCAACACTTTCAAACAATATCTCCTCTGAAGCCACTGGGCCGATTGGGCCCAAATTTTATCTGTAGCATCCGTAGGCTGGGGGATTGAAAGTTTGTGTTTTTTTATGAAAATCAGCTCATTAGTTTAGTTGCTATGGCAACTTCGACTTTCCATAGACTTATAATGGGGAAAATGAAAAAAAATGGCATTAACTGCCAAGCCTTTGCAGATATTTTGACAAAACTTTCATAAAAGTGTACCAAATGCAATCTACTATCTGCCATGTGATTTTAAGCCTACTGCTCATTTTTGCTGGTTGCTATGGAAACCAAAATGAAAAAAAAAAATCGGAAAAAAATACTTATAAAATCATCTCCTCAGAAACCATATGTTCAATGGGGCTGAGACTTTATGGTAATATTCACCATATTTGCCTTTACAGGTTTTGTGTTTTTTATTAAAGGTCCTTTAGTTTTGTTGGTATGACAACTTAAAGTTTTCATTGACTTATAATGGGGAAAATTGAAAAATGGCATTCACTGCCAAGTCATTGCAGATATTTTGACAGAACTTTCATAGAAATGTTCCTTGAGTAAACTTCTCTCAGTCATATGCTTTTATTTCAACCTGGGGTCCCCTCGGCTGTGCCGGGGCCATACCCCGCCCCTCAACTTCATAAAATGCCTTATAGCTAAGAAACCTTACAGGTCCCAACCCCTAAACCATATATATTCTTGTTCCTTATGACAAGATGCATCAAGTGACACAAACCTGGGGGTCCCCGGGATGTGCCGGGGACATGCCCCGCCCCCTCCACTTCATGAAATACCATTTATCTCAGAAACCATCCAGATCTCCACCCCTAAACCATATATATTCTTGTTCCTTATGATAAGAAACGCTCAGTGACACCAACCTGGGGGTTCCCCGGGATGCGCTCCGGCCATTCCCAACCCCCCCCCCCCCCCAACTTCATAAAAGGCCCAATATCCCAGAAACCTTACAGATCCCGACCCCTAAACCATATATATTCTCGTTCCTTATGATAAGTCGCATTCAGTGACACCAACCTGGGGGTTTCCCGGGATGTGCCGGGGCCATGCCCAACCCCCTCCGCTTCATAAAAGGCCAAATATTCCAGAAACCTTTCAGATCCCCACCCCTAAACCATATATATTCTTATTCCTTATGATAAGACACATTCAGTGACACCAACCTAAGGG
Source organism: Lucinisca nassula (assembly GCA_963580285.1). Lineage (NCBI taxonomy): Eukaryota > Metazoa > Mollusca > Bivalvia > Lucinida > Lucinidae > Lucinisca > Lucinisca nassula. The sequence goes on from OY757020.1 coordinate 23,769,754, forward strand.
TCACCCAGGGCGCGCCCGGGCCATGCAACACCCCTCGACTTCACAAAAGACCATATATCTTAGAAACTATTCAAATCCCGCCCCTAAGCCATATATATTCTTGTTCCCTATGATAAGACGCAATCAGAGACACCAGCATTGGGGTCCCCCGCATATATGTCCTTGTTCCTTATGAAATGACTCCACTTCATAATAGGCCATATATCTAAAAAACCATTCAAATCCCCAGCCAATAATCACATATTCGTGTTCATTGTTATTAGACACATTTATTAGACACATTCAGTCACCCCCGTCTTTGGGGCTCCGCAGGGGTCAATTCTCTCCCATCCACTTCATAAAATTATGTCAGAAACCATTCAGATCCCCACTTTAACCTAATATTTTCTTGGTCTGTATGATAAGACACATTCATTGACAACAATCTTTGACTTTTCTGGGATCTGCCATGCCCGAATCCCTCAACTGCTTAAAAGGCCTTACATCTTAGGAACCATACATATCCCCACCGCTAAACCACATATGTCTCTGTTCCTTTTGATAAGATGCATTTAGTGACATTAGCCCCCGCCCATAGGGGCTTGAAGAAATATATGGGCGGCATGATGCTTCCACGCAGAGCTGAATCCGGCCCGCACACTAGTACTGGTAAACCGCTTAGAGGATCTAAGCCTGTCCAGGAACCGCGGTGCGAGGCGGACCGTCCATGCTAATAAACCCTATTGGTTTCATTGGGCGACAGGGCTTGAGATGTCATTTCATCTCAATGTCGGGTAAAAGTCCCACAAAATTGGAAGCACGTCTCCAAAATGACCTTTACAGTGTTGACGGGGACGTTAAACCTCAAATCAAACAAACAAACAAACAAAGCATTTAGTGACACCAACCGGGGCTCCATTGGGCCTCTACTTTATAAAAGGTTTGTTTTGGAGGCTTTATAATTGGTAGATTAAAAACATATCATGTTAAAATACATGGCTGCCATTGGACAGTAACCACCTGAGCTCTGGTTTATTGAATTTGGCTCTTTGGTTTTGTTTGCTATGGCAAATTAAGAGTTTCCATTGACATATAATGGGGAAAATTGAACAATGACATCTATGCCTTTCAAGATATTTTGTCAAAGTTTCATAGAAATGTTCCTTTAATAATGTTCTTATAGGCCTATTGTTGCCACAGATGGGAATTTGTCAATTGTCATCTGTTGTCCTGCAACAACACATTCAAGTGACATTAGACCTCTGAAGACACTAGGCTGATTGGGTCCAAATTTTATCTGTAGCATCCTTGAGAGCAGGGCTTCAATGGTTAATTAAAATACACTGCTGCCAGTGGGCAGTGCCCCCCCCCCCCCCCCGCCCCGTAGGTAATATCAAGGAATATGGTGTGCAGGAAGAAACAATGTATCATGTAACAAAATCATTTATTTATTTATTTATTTATTTATATATTTATTTTTAATCGCAAAGGCCATAATTACGTCACACTAACACGGCCGTGTAATGAACAACACCGTACAACCCACTTTATGTGCAAAAAAGAAAAAAAAACTGGGCCTGCGCCCATCGGGTCTTGAAGAAATAGATGGGCTACATGATGCTTCCACGCAGAGCTGAAACCGTCCACACACGAGTACTCGTAAACCGCCTAGAGGATCTGAGCCAGCCCAGGCAAAGCGGTGTGAGTCTGGCCGCCCAAGCTTATAAACCCTATGGGTTTCACTTGGCGACAGGACTTGAGATGTCATTTCATATCAATGTCGGGTAAAAGTCCAACAAAATTGGAAGCAACGTCTCAAAAATGCCCTATACAGTGTTGACGGGGACGTTAAACCTCAAATCAAACAAACAAAAATAAAACTGGTGTTTACAGGGATATACATCACTTCACTTATTTCTGTTTCAAGGCATAGGTTGTGGGTACTCGTCATAACCGCCTCAATGCGGCGGTTCAAACGAGCACCCAAAACCTATGTTTATAGTATAAATAAGACAAATATTACATTATTTATATAAAAAGGACCGTTTTGGGGGTATGAAAGACTGCACTATATCACACAGGTGCGTTATCGTATTAATATCTTTTGTGAATCATTTTATTTTATCTTTATTTTTATTTTTAATTCATTATTATGGGCCGCATCAAGCTGCTATGTGTCTTTGGACATACAACATCACGAAAACACGTCTATATAATTTTGATCCCATTGATTTGTTTGTTTGTTTGATTTGAGGTTTAACGTCCCCGTCAACACTGTAAAGGTCATTTTGGAGACGTTGCTTCCAATTTTGTGGGACATTTACCCGACATTGAGATGAAATGACATCTCAAGCCCTGCCGCCCAATGAAACTAATAGGGTTTATTAGCATGGACGGTCCGCCTCGCATCGCGGTTCTTGGACAGGCTTAGATCCTCTAAGCGGTTTACCAGTACTAGTGTGCGGGCCGGATTCAGCTCTGCGTGGAAGCATCATGCAGCCCATATATTTATTCAAGCCCCTATAGGCGGGGGCCGTTGACCCCATTGAACCCCACTTTTATATACATTGTAAAAATGGGGTTTACAGGGGTACACTTTATTTTTCTTATTTCTGCTCTAAAATATAGATTGTGGGTACTCGTTAGAACCGCCTCATTTGTCTTATTTCTGCTGTAAAATATAGATTGAAATTGTAATATTTTTCTTATTTGTGCTCAAAACATAGATTGTGCGTACTCGTTAGAACCGCCTAAATGAGGGGGTTCTAACGAGTACGCACAAACTTTATTTTAAGCAGAAATAAGAAAAATATTACAATTTTTGCAACTTAACATTTTCGGCGGTTAAGTTTTCAATGTAATTGTATAGGCGTGTTTTCGTATTGTCACGTTAACGAGTCCGTGAAATATATATCCTTGTAAACCCCACTTTATACAGAGAAAACTGGGGTTTACTAGGATAAACTTTATTTTTTCTCATTTTTGCTCCAAGACATTAGTTGTAGGTACTCGTTAGAACCGCCTCAATAAAATGTATACCCCTCTATACCCCACTTTATACAGAGAAAAACTGAGATTCACTAGGGTATACATTATTTTTCTCTTTTTTGCCCCAAGACATTAGTTGAAGGTACTCCCTAGAACTGACCGCCTAAATAAAATGAATACCCCTCTATACCTCGTCGAGGCGGTTCTAACCAGCACCCATAACCTTTACTGGGGAATATTAAAGAATGTTTCATACCATATGGAAGTGTACCTAATGTATGCAATCATCGAAGACCTAGATCAGCCTGTATACCCACTCCCCCTGACGTCTAAATAAAGTCATACCCACAACCCACACCCCACTCCATCTAAATTATGTCAACGACACACCCCACTCCGTTAAAATTTAGCCATTGCTCCCCACACTCCAACCAAATATCAATGAAGACATTGCATACCCACTCCCACCAAGTCTGAATTTAGTTATTGCATACCCAATCCCCTAACCCAGTCTGAATTTAGTTATTGCACATCCACTCCCCACCCAGTCGGAAATTAGTTATTGTATACCCACTCCCCCTACCAATCTGAGTTTAGTTATTGCTTTCCCACTCCCTCAACCAATCTGAATTTAGATATTGCATACCCACTCCCCAACCAGTCTGAATTAAGTTTTTGCATACCCACTTCCCGACCAGTCTGAATTTAGTTATTGCAAACAAATTCCTCACCCAATCTGAATTTAGTTATTACATACCCATTCCACCCCCAGTCTGTATTTAGTTATTGCATATCAACTCTCTCACCCAGTCTGAATTGAGTTATTGCATACCCACTCCTCACCCAGTCTGAATTTAGTTATTGCATACCCATTCTTCACCTATTCTGAATTAAGTTATTGTATACCATTCCCCTGTCAGTCTGGATTTAGTTATTGCATACTCATTACCCTGCTAATCTGAATTAGTTATAGCATGACCACTCCCTCAACCGGTCTACAGTTAGTTGTATCCACTGCCACACTCCGTCTAAATTCAGCCATTACACCCAAGTCTTTATATAGTTGTTGAATACCCACTTCCCCACCCAGTATGAATTTAGTCATCGCATTCCCACTCCCCAACCCAGTATGGTTATAGGTTATTGCATACCCGCTCTCTCAACCAGTTAACATTTAGTCTACTTCCACACTCCATCTGTATAAAGTTATGTGTTTCTCAATGAAGAAGCATTGTCACGGCTGGTAAACTCGTTAGGGGTAACCGCCGGTTGTGCACTCAAAATCCTTACGGGAACTTCTGGTTATGCCTTCAGAGACCACAAATATGTCAACAAACAGGTGAGTGTTCCCGATATATGATTTTAAGTCATTTTTGCAAACATATTTTGAGAAATCGGGCAATGCTATTCTCAACAACTTCCATTTCTGCATCAGAAAAGATGGGGTTGGACATGAAAAGGCAAGCGGTCGATTTTTAATTAAATTTCTCCCTGAGGAAGGTAGTCATATATTTCTGTTTGACATGTTTTCTAGTGCCGAATGAAGGCATTTTCAGCTACCCGGACCATGCGAAACTAATCCAACGTGCCAAATAATACGTAATTCAAACCACTGTCATGTTGAAATACATAATTTGCAAACTCTCCGCAGAATTTGTTCCAGGAACTTTAATATTTGTGTCGATTATGACTTACGGGGACCCATTACCCCTTACGGGAGCTTTAGCCCTTACGGGGGCAGAAAAAGCCAACTAATGGTTGTCTGATTGAAATGCATTTCTTCATTCAATAATTCGCACAAACGGTTCATCAAAGCCCTGAAGACACTGCATTTGCTTGATTCGACTGATAATACTGTTAACTTTATTCAGAACGATAACTAAAAATCGAAATTCGTGCCCTAGTATGAATTGCTCGCACGTATCCAAATTCATGTACTCGAACGAATTGCTGAAAACCTGATATTGCTTTATTTTCAAGGCATTTATCTGATATGCTCGTACAGTAGAATAAATTTCATATTAGATACGCATTTTACTATACGCCCCCGCCCATCGGGGCTTGGAGTGCTTCTGCGCAGAGCTGAAACCGACCGAACTTGAGTACTGGTAAACCGCTTGGGTCTAAGCCTGCCAAGGAAAACTGCTGCGAGTGGGAACGCTCCTTAAACGTTAGCGATTTCTATGTGCGGTAGGGTTTGAGATACAATTCCATCCCAATGTCGGGTAAAAGTCCCACAAAAAGTAAGCAACGTCTCTGAAATAAAACGACTGTGTAAACTTAACTATAATATAATAATTGATGGCTCTAGATATTGGATTTACGAAGTGTCACGGGGTTTTCCCTCATTTCAAAATTCTGGGAGTCCTTTCAGCCTCAAGGGTCCCATCCTAAATTCAGGAGTCCTAAATACACTTTCTGACATGTACAAAATAGAAATAGAGGCAATGATCTGGAATCGATACAATTAACTCACAGCTCCCATCAGAGACACCAAAGGGAAAGAAACACAAACATGAAGCACGAGACCCCAACGGAAACACCAACAGCGGGAAGCCAAAAGGACAGTTACTTTCCCACAAAATGGCCAAAAGTCTATCCAAAAATAAAATAATTTAAGCGACACAAACACCCAAAGACACAAACCATAACAAAAATAAACCGCGACAGAAGAACCGCCTTGGAACGGTCAGCGGAAACGAATTCCACTGGGGGGGGGGGGGGTCGCGATTGAGACAAATAATTTGTTCAGTCCGCATGAAGGCCTCCTAACTCAACAGTGCAACATCAACAAAGCTGCACCGATTAAGTTTGTACATCATCAGTAAGTCATGATCCTACATGCTAGTATTGGGACTGACACCGTAAGAGGTAATGCTCACGTAAGGGGTATTGGGACCTCGTAACTCAAAATCGACACAAATATTAAAGCTCCTGGAACAAATTTTGCGGAAATTTTGCAACTTACGTATTTCAACATGAAAGTGGTTTGAATTACGTGTTATTTGGCATGTTGGATTAGTTTCGCATCGTCCGGGTAGCTGAAAATGCCTTCATTCGACACTAGAAAACAGGTAAAAACAGAAATATCTGACTACCTTCCTCAGGGAGAAATTTAATTAAAAATCGACCGCTTGCCTTTTCATGTCCAAACCCATCTTTTAAGGTTTAAGGTTTTTGAGTGCATAACCGGCGGTTACTCCTTACGAGTTTACCAGCCGTGATTGTGTCAATGTGTATCCATACAACGCCCATCGAAGACTCTGATCAGACTGCGCAGATGTGCAGGCTGATCGGAGTCTGCGCTAAGCGTCCATGTTCGTGAACGCATGCCAATACTCTTTTTGCACGAGCATGCATTCGGTACGAATTTTTATTTCCAACTAATATCGATCGATAAATTCCGCACACACACAAAAAAAGATTATCATTACTGATTTGCTTGTAATCTATTATTGGATAAGTATAATTTACTGCCCAAAGATGTGTTTAAAATAGCTGGATGACTGGCAAAAAGTGCAGACCCTGATAAGACGCCGCATTCTGTTTGTTTGTTTGTTTGTTTCGGCGTTTAACGGCCCAGTCAACACTAGGTTAGGTCATTTTGAGCCGGTCAGCTTACGTATCCACACTTTTCCTGGGCAGGCGTATACGTAAGCAGTTAACCAGTACAGTGCACATTCTTTCGCCAGAAACTGACAACTGCCCTTCTTGAATTAGCGGAAGGGAGAGAATGACCGTAGAAAAGATTTCATGATCAATCTCCACGAAAGAATGTTGCCGGCCCCGACAGGTATCGAACCCGCGTCAAACGCCGCATTCTGTGGCGTCTAATCATGGTCTACACTGTTTGCTCAGGCCTGCCCGTTCAAATACATATGGTAAAGTACAACATATGGTAGGAGTCATGCTCAGACAGAAAGACAGACAGGTAAAGTTTGGACCAAATCTTTAGTGATTACTAATCGATTATCGATCACAATGTCAGGACTGATAGTCGAATATCTTTTCAACTCCGATTAACCAGCCCTAAGATGGCACCATGTTGGAAGAATCTTATCTTTGTTGCTGAGGTTGAATGAGGCACTTTAAGCGCAGCTGTGTCTGGTTGGCTTGTCCCCGACTTGTCAGCTGTTAATTGGAAGAACTAAGAAGCATATTCGTGGTTAGTCGGAAGAATCTGAAAAGAGAAAGATAATTTTTTGAGCTGAGCTGTCAACAATGCCCATAGAATAAATAGTGGACATCCCCAACGTATTGTCTACGTCCATGGGCGTAGCTTTCACAAAAAAGAGAGGCTCAACGGGCAGAGCGCTGGAACAGAATTGTTATCACATTTATCAAGCCCATATTTGCTGTCATATTTGTACAGGCTAATACAGAATATACATCTTCAAACTCTCGACCACGACGGACTTCTGTCTATCCTTCAAGCTCCCTAGGAGCCTTTGGCTCTGGTGAGCTAAACAATAACTTGCCTCTTCCTTAGCAAAAGTTGGGTTAATCGTCAATTTGTTTTCTGTAATGTGTAGCAAAGTTGTAGTTTTCAAGCATGCCATTTGATCAAAAGTACTTTTTGACACAATTACAGCATTTGTAACTCATTATACTTTAGTCGGCAGACTGGCAATTTAGAATATTGCTAATGACAGTCAATTGTATGAAATACATTTCTGGCATTTGTGCTGAGCGTAGACTTAGCTTTTTGAAAAAGCTTTACTTGTTTAATACTGACATCGAGCGACTGGCAGTAAATCATCGACATGACGCTGATCCTCAGTAATCGCCAATGAGCGTACATTTTCGGAATATGATTCGCAGCATCTGTGTTACGGCCCAGTCAACAACCAAGCGGTCATGTCAGGTCGGTAAGTTACCGTCACTCATCAGTTAACAAATCCGTGAAATGAACACCCCAAAACGCCACGTTATGTAGAGAAAACTGGGGTTTACATGGTAATACGTTAGTATTTGTATTTCTGCTTCAAGAATAGGTTGTGGGTACTCGTTAGAACCGCCTTAATGAGGTGGTTCTAACGAGCACCCAGAACCTAAGTTATGAGCAAAAGTAAGAAAAAATCCTCACAGTTTCATAAAAAGTTAACCGTTTTTGAGATATGAAAATATGAAATAATGCACTATGTCACACGCATGTGTTACTGTAATGTGTTCCTGGACATGCTTAGACCATCTATTCCGTTTATTAGTGCATAGTGAGATCCCCCAACTAACCCCCGACACTAACTGACAACAGCCGGATCAACGGCCAAGTCCTCAAGCAACCGTCTATCTTAAGTCGTCTCCCAAGAGATCGTTCATTAGAAACGGAAACGATAGGATAGAGTAGACCCATCAGGCACATGACGTAATTGTGACGTCACATCAACGTCGGTGCAACGTCATGACGTTTATGCAACATTACATCTACGTAGGTGCGACGTCGTAACGTTGCACCGACATTGATTTGGCGTTACCCTAACGACGTGTGCCCGCTGTGGAGTAGAGTAGATTAAAGGCCTAAAGAGAAAACAAACCGAACCCTGCAGCTGCTGCAAGATCAAGAGGACCTTGCCCTACCGAGACCAAAGCAGAACAACGCCCCGGCACTGAAAGCTACACAGTACCGTCGCACATCTGAAATAATGATTTCAAAATGAAATTGAATTTCGAAATTTTTTAAATTCAAACTTTAATTTTAAAATATTTTTTTTCCGCACGTTAAGACTGCCATTTGATTTAAAATTGTATTTCGACTACTTGATGTATGTATTGTATTATGCATTTTAAACTGAACAGTTTTGTTTGTTTGTTTGATTGGAGGTTTAACGTCCCTGTCAACACTGTAAAGGTCATTTTGGAGACGTTGCTTACAATTTTTTGGGACTTTTACCCGACACCTTGATGACATGACATCTCAAGCCCTGCCACACAATGAAACAAATATGTTTTATAAGCATGGACGGTCCGACACTCGCACCGCTATGCCTGGGCAGGCTTAGAGTCTCTAAGCGGTTTACCAGTACTCGTGTGCGGGTCGGTTTCAGCTCTGCGTGGAAGCATCATGCAGCCCATCTATTTCTTCAAGCCCCGATGGGTGGGGCCGAGGGTAAGTTAGTGATAATTCATTAAACTTGATCAAATGTTCGAAATACTATGAATCAATTGTGTGGTATCTTCTAAACCCGACGGACTCCAAAGATGTGGAGACTAATCTAAGTATTTGTTGGTGGCACCTGTCGTTTTTGTAAGTTGTTTCGGACACTGGCTCAAAAAGTTTGTGATTGTATGCTGTTTGCCAAAAGAAACCTAACACAAAATGAGTGCGTGAGTGTTTGAGTTTTACGTCCCACCAACAGCTAAGGTCATAAGGAGACGGGACTCATGCGAAAGTCTGGAAAAGCCTGGCGACCCCTGGTTTTCAAGGCGAGTAGCGTAACCACTACACCACGGAGGCGTCTATAACACAAAATGAAAGAATTATTTATTTAATTTATTAATCCAAATGTCGATGGGAATCTAAAACACCGTGAAATAAACTCCCCCTAAACCCCTTTTTATATAGAGAAAACTGGGGTTTACGGGGTTACACATTGTTTTTCCTATTTCTGCTCCAAGACATAGGTTGTTGGTACTCGTTAGAACCGCCTCAATGAGGCGGTTCTAACGATCACCCGCAGCCTATGTTAGCGGTATAATAAGAACAATCACACGGATTTTCATCAGAAAAGTAGCCATTTTTGGAGATGTGACCAATTGCCTCGTACGGGTGTGTTATCGAAATGATAAAGTCTACATACAAATGTCAAGTACATGTAATTGGTTGCATGCTCGGTCTATTTTAATCCTCTCTAAAATATACATTACAAGTGAGTGAGTGTTTGAGTTTTACGTCTCACCAACAGCTAAGGTCATGCGGAGACGGGACCTCGGTTTAAAGACTCATCCGATAGTCGGGAGAAGCCCGGGATCAATCCTGCGACCCCTGCTTTACAAGGCGAGTGGCATATCCACTACACCACGGAGGGTTCTATTTACAATACGCTAACACGCCTATACAAAGTATTGTAAATTTTACCGTCGAGAAAAAAAACACGCAATTTTTAAGGTGAAATTTGTGATATTTTTTCTTATTTCTGCGTAAAATATAGATTGAGGCGGTTCTAAACAGTATCCACAATTTATGTTTTAAATGAGTGTTCGTGTAATATGAGTGTTCATCAGAGTTCATGTAATATTGAATTTACTAAACGAGTTTAGGAAAACAGATAACATGCGAGGCTTTGCTTTATAAATTTAATAATACATGTGCACGAATGCAAGCTTCTATTTATCATATGCCATTTAAAACGCATTTGATTTACGATTGTTTTAACAAAGAACGTCAATATTTCACGACGTCGTGTAACGTTACGGGGCGAATCTAGCTAATTTGTATATTTAATCCGAATGTAATACATTAATACATGGCGTTATTTCATTCTCAGACGCGACCTCGTATGATAAAATATGTTAACATGTGATGATTTGTTTGTTTGTTTGATTTGAGGTTTAACGTCCCCGTCAACACTGTAAAGGTCATTTTGGAGACGTTGCTTCCAATTTTGTGGGACTTTTACCCGACATTGAGAAGAAATGACATCTCAAGCCCTGTCGCCAAATGAAACCAATAGGGTTTATTAGTATGGACGGTCCGCCTCGCACCGCGGTTCCTGGACAGGCTTAGATCCTCTAACTAGTATGCGGGCCGGATTTAGCTCTGCATGGAAGCATCATGCAGCCCATATATTTCTTCAAGCCCCTATGGGCGGGGGCATTAACATGTGATGAACTATCCTCTAAACCTCACTTTAGAGAAAACTGGGATTTACATGGGTATACATTTTTTTTCTGCTCCAAGTCATAGGTTGTGGATAGTCGTTAGTACCGCATACATGAGGCGGTTCTAACGAGCAACCACAACATAGGCCTTATGTTTGGAGTATTTTATGCAAAAATATTTTTGCATAGTAAATCAATACCAACAAGAAATAATCTTTATTATGCATTAGCATTAACGTTTCGCCATCATGGCTTCTTCAATTAAGAAATGAACTTTATTTTTCTGCAGTTCATGGAAGTATGAACGCAGTGGGTCGCGTGCAAAGTAAATGAACCCCGAAGGGGTTCATGTAAACTTTGCTAGCGACCAACTGTCGTTCATACTTTCATGAAAAGCAGAAAAATTAAGTTTATTTTTTATATTTACATTATTTGCCCCTCATTACTGGGCGCAAAAATGCTTGTAGTGCAAACTTTCAAAGCTGAAAAACATTTACACGCTGTTTTTCTACAAAGAGCGGAGCAGCGTTGACGTCATCAACGCCCATAGAGAACAATGGTTTAGAATGAAGTAACTTAACGTCACTGAAAATCATGTGATTCGATGCGTTCATGGAAATATGAACGCAATTGTTTTCTATAGGTTCATATTAGACTTTACACTGGAAATGTAAATATAATGGTTTGAACAATAGACATAGACGACGTCACGCAAGTTAACGTAACATGATGCGGTGCGCCACGCCAGCTACGTTACATAAAAATTAGCGGCAATGTTCAATTAGTAATCCGGAGCACAGCAATTTACACCACACGCATACATGCGGCATGCGAAGACCAAGTTAAGGGTCCGGGGTGACCCCCCCCCCCCCCACACACACACACCTCGTGCTCAACTCACCCGAACAGGAAGGGGCTTAGTTGACGAATGCCGGTTATCTGCTCTGAAATTTCCAATGTGAGCAACCTGTTCAATACAAATTTTCATAACGATAACACACCCGTGCGACATAGTGCATTTTTCACATCTCCAAAATGTCCATTTTTCTGATGAAAACCCGTGATATTTTTCTTATAAATACTGCAAACATAGGTTGTGGGTGCTCGTTAGAACCGCCTAATTGAGGCGGTTCTAACGAGTACCCACAACCTATGTCTTGTGGCAAAAATAAGAAAAATAATGTAACACCAGTTAACCCCAGTCTTCTCCATATAAAGTGGGGTATAGGGGGGGGGGTCTTCATTTCCCGGACTTGGTCACGTGATGTGTATACTATGACCTCTTTTGTCTCATTCAATG